>PVIU01010677.1:22971-68839 GCA_004026605.1 Ondatra zibethicus | reverse complement strand
CCACTGGGAACACAGTGCACACTGCAGCTTGACTCTTCCACTGGGAACACAGTGCACACTGCAGCTTGACTCTTCCACTGGGAGCACCGTGCACACTGCAGCTTGTCTCTTCCACTGGGAACACAGTGCACACTGCAGCTTGACTCTTCCACTGGGAACACAGTGCACACTGCAGCTTGTCTCTTCCACTGGGAACACAGTGCACACTGCAGCTTGACTCTTCCACTGGGAACACAGTGCACACTGCAGCTTGACTCTCCCACTGGGAGCACAGTGCACACTGCAGCTTGACTCTTCCACTGGGAACACAGTGCACACTGCAGCTTGTTTCTTTTGCTTGGAGCACTGTGCACACTGCAGCTTTCACAGAGATTCCTAGGGGCCACAGTCCACCTGATAACCCCTCGGTAGAACGAGTACTCTGGCACCTCACCCCCAAAGATTATGACCCTCAGCTGGTCTTGGGAAAAGCAGGTACTGCTGGACAAGGGCTTGAGCCCAGGTCCTTGAGGGAGCATCACAGACGCCAGCTAGGCAGCCTGAGAACAGTGCTTCCTCTCCAGCACACCAGCCTGTTAAAGACTCTGGGGGTCCTCTCACAGCGATGACATCCTGTTAACTGCATGTTTTCTGAGCTGATTAGACCACAGGACCCCCTTTTCCCATAACACCATAAAGGTGTCACCACTGTGCCTCTGTCAAGCAGAAAGGTTAAAGGTAACACAATAGTATACATGGTAAGTGTCTGCTTTCGGCCTCTCTGCCACTACGGAGCCAGAAAGAGAGTGGCAGTCAACTCTCAGCTTCCTGCTCATCTCAAATCAGACCAGAAGGAAGGAGGGGGTGGTGGTTCCATCAACCCACTCGAAATATTCTTTTTCAAGAGCAGCAGGAGTGGTATCATGAAGGTTAATGTATATTAAGCAAAGAGAAACTGATTTCTCACATGACAAATTTTAAGATTTTGGGGCCCAGTGCTCCTGCTGAGGCTCCAGGGCTCACACCCCGTTTAAGGTGGGGAAAGCGACACAGACATAATGATGGTTTCCTCTGTGGCTTACGTGGGGTCTCCGATAAGCAACTGTTTCATCTTGCCTGTCTATGCTATAGCTCAAAGGGGGGTGGGCCTTGCTCAGCGCAGGTTCAAGGGGGAGACAGGAGCAGATGCTGGATTGGTCAACAGAGTCTGCTACATTGCCCTCCCAAATATAACCAACCTGCATCCAGATACTTTACTGCAATGGCCAATAAGTGTGTGAAATATTCAACATATTTATACATTAGGAAGATGTAAATCAAAACACCAAGATTCCTTCTCTCCCCAGTCAGGATGGCCACTGTATTAAGTGATAGTCACTGCTTTCCTCGTTGCTGCGAAAGGAGCAACTTAAGGCGGGGGTGTTTCGGCTCCCGTCCAAGGGCAGCCTTTCAGGGTGGAAAGTACCCGTTCTCCGGGAGCTTGAGGCGGATGGACATGGCGTCTGCAGTAAGGAGCAGAGAGAGGGGGAAGCTGGTGCCCAGCTTGCTTTCTTCTGCTTGAATTCAGCTCATGGCATGGTGCTATCCACATTCCACGTGGAGTTTTCCTTTGTAGGTAAGAGTCCAAACACGCCCTCACGGTCACCCAGGGCATTATCTCTGAGGCTGCTTCTACACTCCATCAAGTTGGCAGTTGAGATAAACCATTACTGAGAAAACAAAAGGTAAGTGCTGGGGAGGGGGTGAGGGCGGGGGGGAGGGAGGAAACTGATGTCCTAAGGTGAGAATGTCACAACTGGTAGAACCACTGTGGACATCAGTGTGGAAGGGTCTAAGGTGGGAGGAGGAAGGAGGAGGGGGAGGGGAGAGGAAGGAGAGATCTGCCAAGCTAGCTAAGTTAGACTGCTTAGGATTCTAAGTCAATGTGCCACAGAGATGCTGGCACACCTGTGTTTATTGTTACACTGTTCACCATAGCCAAGATAGATACTCAGTCCAGATGCTCACCAAGAATGAATGGATACAATGGAGGTTTACTCAGCCACAGGGAACAAAATGACATTGTTTGTAGGAAATCATAAGGGACTGATGATCATCACGGTAAGTGAAATAAGCCAGAACCAGAAAGACAAATATCACATTTTATTTCATATGTAGAATCCAGATTAAAGCAAAAATATGAGTAAAATGGGTGGGGATGGGGCTTACTGAGAAAAGGAAGACCTGCAGGAGAGGGAAGAGGGCAAGAGAGTAATAGGAAAATATATTTCAATTGGTTTAGATTTATTTATTTTATGTGCACAATATTTGGGCTGCACATATGTGTGTGTGTGTGTGTGTGTGTGTGTGCAGCACATACATGCAATGCCCTCAGAGACCAGCGGAGGGCATCATCAGATCCCTTGGAACTGGAGTTGCAGATGGTTGTGAGTCACCTTGAAAGTGCTGGGAATTGAACCCAAGTCCTCTGGAAGAGCAGCCAGTGCTCTTAACTGATGAGCCACCTCTCCAACCTGGGAAAATACATTTAGAATGTATAAAGATGTCATTGTGAGATTATTCTGTACAGTTTGGGAAAAGGAACAAAGGAAGACTTTATTATTGCAGCTGCGGTGTCTGTATGCTAGGCTCTGGACGGTGCTGCCTCCATCTTCACTTTGCGTCCCTGGTACCACACACCCACACCTGACTGTGTGGCCACTGTACCTGGAATCTCGCCTGCTTGTCAACTCCCAGGCTTTTGTTGCTCGGAGTCTGAACGATCACTGCTTCTCCCCAGCCTGAGGTCTTTCCCCATCCTGTGCCCAGGTTGCTCTTTGTGTCTCTGTCTCTCCTGCTGGGAAAGCTATTGCTCCTCTTGATGAAGCACCCTCCTGATCCACAAAGCAAGTTTTGTTTAAGCCACATGGACAGGCTGTGCTTTATGCCTGGAGCCCATGTGGGCACAGAGCACACGTGGGCAAGGAGCACATGTGTGCTAAATCTAGCTAATCACGCACATCTCCGTCCAGCTGGACATAGACACGAGTCGAAATATCTTTAAGAAAAAAATCACACCCACTAGTACTGAGCGTGGGTGGGTGGGTGGCATGTGCGGTTGGCGGGCTAATACCATGAAGCACAGGTGGAGGTCAGGGACAACTTGGGAGAGGTGGGTTTCTCCTTTCCCCACTTGAGTCCTGGGAATCAAACTCAGGGGGCTAGGCTTGGAGGGAAGCGCCCAGAGTCACTATACTCACTGGAGCTTTCCTGTGGTCGATACAATGTTGCCCATCACGTGATCACTCCTTCCCCATTGTTGCAGCTCCCCTGTGAGTCAAGGACTTCCTCGCCTGGGAGAGGAAATGAGAGAGGTTCCAAGAGGCAGCAGCTTGCCCTGGTTCTCACAGCTAGAAAATGACCAAGGATGAAGCTAACCTGTCTGTTCACACTGGCCAGGATCTGCTGGTGGAAAACCTCCCAAATCTGTGAGGGAGGGGGAGCATACCTACCTAAGCCCTAAACTTTGAAGCTCTGGAAACAAAGAAAACCTGGGTAGGAACTGGGATTTAAGAAAAGGCAGGTCTGTTTTGTGACCTAATCCAAACACTATACATGGAGCATGCGGAATGGAGGGGGCAGGGGTAGCCTCACCCTGCTTGGGCCTAGAGAGCCTCAGCCTGAGGGTCTTAAGCTGGGTTTCATCAAGCCTTCTAAGATGTACAGGAAAAGTCAGGTCTTGCTCTTCCCTACCTGCTCAGTACTCCAGGGCTCCAGAAAGCAAGGCCTGCCCAGATTCCCACAGCAGGCCAGGCCTCACCAACCAGTCACACCCTCTACGTGTCTGGGCCTGCTGACCACAGGAGCGCATGGATTGGCCATACGTGTTGACTGTGGTCTTAAGTTCTCTAAAAGCCGACTCTAAGATAAAGGCTGGCCCAGCGTGCCTGTGATTAATGAAAGAGGTGCTGCCAAGGAGACCTGGGAGGAAACAAAAGCAGTAAGACAGGGAAGCTAGGAGCCCAGGAAGGGTGTGTCACCTGGAAAGTGACATCAGCTTCCACCCACAAGAGCCTCTGGATGGTGACTGAAACCTCAGAGTTTGAGTCCAGAGAGCCCAAGGTTTGTCATCTCCTCCCCCATCACCAATTAAGAACCAATCCCATGTAGGTGGCAATACATTCCCAGGCACTGTTGGGTATCTGGGCAAGTGATCAAAATGGATTCCAGCAGATGGGGAACAATGTGTAAAGTAAGGAAAGAAGGTGCTGGTTCTGCTAGCTGGACACCAAAGTCAGGGAGGGATCATGCAACGGTATTGGTCCTCTAAGCCCTGGTCCGACTTATGTCCCAGGTTCAAACTTTCCCTTGACAGTCTTGATAAAATGCTGAAAAATGGGGCCCCAGAGCTCTTCCGGGAATGTGTATGGATCATTCCAGTCAGTACATGCCAGCGGACGGGAGGTGAGGCTGTAGGGTCAGCGATTCTGAGCTGTCATCCATCCGCCTAACGCTTTAAAAAGTAACATCAGGGCCAGTGAGAGGGTTTTAAGGGCACATAAGGTAAAAATCAGATTCCTATTCTACGCTGAACGAATCACAGTTTGTAAGAGCTGGGCTGCAGTGTAGCTGGGTTGGTGGAGTGTTCGCCTAGCATGCTTGAGGGCCTGCATTTCCTCCCCTGCACCAGAGTACAGCAGTGCAGTCTGTGGTCCCCACACTGGGAGCTACAGGCAGGAAGATCAGAAGTTCAATTCCTCCTTGGCTATGCATCAAGTTCAAGGCCAGCCTGGGATAAGTGAGACTGTGCCTCAGAACGAGCTGTACGGATAGCTAAAGCCAACAGGAACAAACTCCCCCCAGGTTCTGTTTGTGCCTTTTGACACCTACCTGCACCTAGTCACAGGTAAAACATGCTGCCCTTTCGAGGTGCCTATCAGGAGGTTCATCACAGAGTGACTCAAGAGGAGAGCACTGTTCACAAGAAAATAGGTGAATAATTTCATAACAGCTTCCTTGAGAGCCAGATGTGGTGGCGCACGCCTTTGATCCCAGCACTTGGGTGGCAGAGGCAGGAGAATCTCTGTGAGTTCCAAGACAGCGTGATCTGCATAGAAAGTCTCAGGCCAGCTATGGCTACATAGAGAGATCCTGTGTCCAGAAAACAAAAATCAAGCCCAGCTTCACTGAGGCAGAGCTCATTTCCCATCATTGTTATTTTAAAGCCTGCAGCTTAGGGGACTTCAGTCTGGCTGTGTTGTTTTTAGTGTAGAACCTTCCCATCCTGCCACGGAAACCCATTACCAACAGTCCTTTCTCATTTCCCCACAGATTCTGACTTCTCAACAAACACTAGGTAAGGATGGGAACCTTCCTTCCTATTCCTCTTACAGGAATCTTCCAGAAAGCCTGTTGTGATCCACCATGCTGGGAGCATCTCTGCCTTTCTACCGCCAGGCTTCAGGAACAACCACATTTGACGTAGGAAAGGAAGGGAAAGGCTGATGATTCAGTCCTGGGCACAGGCCTAGGGGAATTCCACAGCCACGTTAAGCACCTGAGGCAAGATTGTGGCTTGATTTCCTTTCAGGATTCCAAGGAATATTGGCAGGTGTCTCCCTGCTGAGGACCACATCCCCACAGTCAAGGTGGAGAGACGGGGCATTCTTTGTCAGTTGTTAGGGCTGCAGAGTCCTGAGGGAGCCGAATTCACACTGTATCAGAGATGCTGCAGAAGGACTGAGCTGGGGAGGTGCTTCTCTTGCCAGGACAATACCCTGAACTCAGGCCAGA
Organism: Ondatra zibethicus; assembly: GCA_004026605.1. NCBI lineage: Eukaryota > Metazoa > Chordata > Mammalia > Rodentia > Cricetidae > Ondatra > Ondatra zibethicus. The sequence continues at coordinate 63,088 of PVIU01010677.1, read as the reverse complement.
GAGGGCCAGCATGGCAGCTCACGCTTGCAATCCCAGCTTGGGAGAGGTGGAGACAGCACAGAGGGCTCCGTGCTCAGCAAGTTTAGCCTGCTTGGTGCTCTGGGCCAGTGAGAGGCCCTGTATCTACAAACAAGGTGGACAGTTCCTGAGGAACATCCCCTGAACTTGACCTCTCGTCTTTGCGTGCATGGACACATACACACACATATGCATGCCCTCTCTCTCTCTCTCTCTCTCTCTCTCTCTCTCTCTCTCTCTCTCTCTCTCCTGTCTTCCTCCATAGAAGATCCCTACCTCTTTGGAAAAGAGAATCCAAGAGGCACTCTGAATGCTGGAAATCCTTTAGAAATGAATTAACAACAATACTTGGGATCTTTTTTCTTTCAACCGAAGCAGGGAGGCCAGAAAACCTTATCCATGAAACTCAAGGCAATTAAGTCAATTAAGTGTAATCGCCTTGTGCATAACTCCGATGTTAAGAGTCTTGGTTAGCCTGTGGTCTAGCCTGTGGTCTTATCGAAGCGGGTACATCCAATAAACACCCTTCTGAGCACCTATGTCTCCCAGAGCATAAGAACAAAGCATTCTCTGAACGTGGCACGGGCCGCATTAGAAGACTCTGTGATGGCATTACCTCATGCCTCATCTTCAAATAGACTCCCATCTTTCTCACCCACAAGCAAGAAAAGCCCTCTGCGTGCTCATTAGCAGCCAGGCAAGCCCAGTCCCTCTGATGTGCCTCCCTTCCTCCCTCCTTTCCTCCCTCCCTCACTTTACAGGCCCACTTCCTGGAGATCTGTCATTGTCACCTTTATTATAACTATTATAACGGCTGCCTTATAATCCCATAGCCTGGAACACTGGGGAGAGATATTCTGATGAGCAGGTGGGCGGTGATGATAGAGAAACTTGCAGAGGGATTGGGGGATAGCATTTTGCCACTGGATTTTCTTTTCCTGGTTTCATATAAGAAAAAGCCGTGAAGGTTGCTAACTACCCAGGGAGGCGAATCTGAAGCTATGTGGTCCTAACAGGCAAAATGTTATTGTATCAGTCACTTTGCTTGTTGCTGTGGCTAAAGTCTTGACAGAATCAAATTAAGGAAGGGAAGATTATTTTGGCCCATGGGCACGGTCCACCATGATGGGGGAGGGGCTGCTGCAGGAGCACTGGGCAGCAGGTCACATCGCACCCGGGCAGGAAGCAGAGAGAGGTGAGCCCTGACACTCGCTAGCTTCCTTCTTTTGAGTCAGCACCCCAGTCCATGGAATAGTGCTGTCCACATTTCAGGGGGGTCTTCGTACCTAATTATTGCAGTCTAGAAGCTCCCTTTGCAGTCCTGCCTAGGTGTCTGTCTCTTGGGTAAATCTGGATCCCATCGAGTTGATGGTATCAGCCTTCACAGTTTGTTCCCAGCTCAGGTGAGCAGAAACAGGCACACAGAGTGTCTAGTGTACTGTTCAAGACAAGGCAGACAGGGCTTCAAGGCCCGTGAGAGTGAGGACTGTGGCCGCCTCCCTTGGCTCATGTTCAAGGGTAAGACAGCTCACCAGACGCACAGAGTGAGGCAGGCTTTGCTCTTTCATTCTGAGAGGAGACTTTGCCTCTTTGGAGAAGGCCAAAGATCAGAAAGTGTCCTTGGCCTAAGAATGGTTCCCTCATCTGGATAAGGTCAGAGGCAGAGTGGGCCCGGGGTAGCAGAAAACAGCACAGGTGCCTAAGAAATGTTCTTAGAGGATACGGTGGTTTGAGGGAAAGTGGCTCCCAAAGGGGGTGGCACTATTAGGAGGTGTGGCTTTGTTGGAGTAGGTGTGGCCTTCTTGGAGGAAGTGTGTCACTGTGGGGGTGGGCTTTGAGGTCTCTCATACCCAAGCTACTCCCAGTGAGACAGTCCACTTCCTGTTGCCTTCTGATCAAGACATAGCCAGCATGTCTGCCTGCACACTGCTGTGCTCCACATCACGATGACAATGGACCAAACTTCTGAACTGTCAGCCGCCACCTCAATTAAATGTTTTCCTTAGAACTGTTGCCGTGGCCATTGGTGTCTCTTCACAGCAATAGAAACCCTAACTAAGACAATGGTCACACAGATAGCTAGCAATCCATTTCTTTTAAAGTTGGTTTAATTCCTCTGGTTAGTCTAGTTTGGTGAAAACAACTAAGTTTAATTAGGGCATTTTACGACATCTAAGAAGTAAAAGCCACGCCCCCTTCCTTCCATCCTCCCTCCTCCTCTTCTCCACCCTTCTCTTTTTCTGAGTAAACAAATTATTAAGACAAAATAGACCTAAAATGTAAATAACAGTGTGATGAGCTATAGAAATCAGATTTCTAAGAACGATTAAATTAGGAGCCCTCTCCATGCGTTTTGTTAGTTTTTAGCTTGAAATAAAAAAAGAAACATTGCTATTTTAGGAGCTGGTGATGTCCAAAGATAAAGAGAAAGGGTGCACAACGCCACTGCACAGAACAACACAGAAAGAACTAGGGCACGTATGAACTTGAGAAAGTCAAATGATACCTCAAGGCAACTGCAGGTAGAGAAGATGCAGAAGTCTCTCCACTGCAGGGGAAGTAGAGGCTGAGTGGGGAGGAAAAGCCAAGAGACTTGCAGTCATTTGCGAGAAGAAATAGGAAATGGGTTTAGGTGGTCAGGCATAACATCAGACACAAATTAATCTAAGGATGCTTTCATAATGATGGGTGGTTCTGGAGGAAGACCATAGACCATATTCCTATAGCAAATGGGGGTTTGGGAACCTCTCTTGGGCTAAATTCCTAATAAAGATAAAAATTTTAAATACAAATGGTATCTAAAACACTGGATTGTTTTTATTTCTTGGAGTGTAGGAAAGGGCTTCTTTTTGCTTTTTTAGAATGATATTTTTGGATTGGTAGGTTGATGTGCACGTACCAAGGCGTGTAAGTGAAGGTCAGAGGGCAGCCTGGAGATATCCGTTCTCTCCTTCCTCCATGTGGGTCCCAGGGATTGAACTCAGGTCGTCAGGTTTGGCAGCGAGGACCTTTACCTGCTCAGCCATCTAGCCACCCATGTAAAGTTTTTCTGACTGTGATGTAAGAGGCAGGAGAGATAAAAAGAAAAGCACATTAATTTGTTTACATAAAAATAAAACCTTAGACTAGAAAAGTAGTTGCCTATTGCACGAGGCCCTGGATTCAATAATCAGAACAAACTAACTAAACAAATGATAAATAAATGAACAAATAAATATAAAATCTCCCAAATGGCCAAAAAAGGGGCAGGAGAAATAGGAAAAAGTAGAGAAAATAAGGTCAAACAAGATACAAACAAACCTCACAAACTGGAAAAAAATCATAGTTATTACAGACATAGACCAAATATACATAATAGACCAAATATTACAAAATAGATCAAATATTACAGACATGGACCAAATATTTCTAGTGTTGAGATTTTGCAGGAATTGAAGAGACCAAGAGGCAAAATATACAGCCAAGGAAGCATAGTGAAAAATACTCAGACACGTGAAGACATACCTGGCTTTACTGAAAAGGGAAATGTAAATTCAAACTGCAAAGTATCACTTTCAAAACTGCAAAACTTTGATGAGATGCTGTCCCGCTGGGTCCTCCCTGATCGAAGGAAAACCCGTAGAGGAATAGAGAGCAATGAAAAGGAGAAGTGAAGACAGACTATGCTACCCGCCAGTGCCCGTCCCAGGCTTGTAGAGCTTGGATATGGTTCTGAGGGAGACAGCGTGGGGTGCGCTTCAGAATTTTCCAAGTAAGAAAACAATGGCACTCGCCCACCAAGTCCCTTCCCATCACTGGTGGGTGGTGCTCATAGGGAATTAACTCTCAGGTACTTCTGCCTACCCATCTCCCCTCACCCACCACACACACACAAGCTAAGCCTGCTTCTAGAAGTCAGAAGGAAGTTCTGGGCAGTCGCACTCAGTTATAGCAGAGTGCGGTCGTCTAGGGTGTGGGTGGGACACAGCAGTGTCTGTCGCATGCCCTCCCTTGATGGGACTATTGGAGACTAGATGCTCAGGCATTGCTGATGAAAATGGAAATGACTACAACAGCTGAGTTAGCTGTGGGGACCTAGTATGTACTGGTCATTTGAAAGCCTCGTTCAGATTCTTCTCTCCTACTGTCTATGGTTTCTGCTCCATGTAACTGAATCCAGGGCCTTGTACATGCTAAGCATATATTCTATCACTGAGCTGCATCCCAGCCCTATATAGGAACTTTTGTAAAACTTCTCCACATATTTGGATAGACAGATAGGCAGCCAGGTAGGTGGGTAGGTAGATAGATGAGACCGGTGGTGGATGGATGGATGGATAGATAGATAGATAGATAGATAGATAGATAGATAGATAGATAGATAGATAGACAGACAGACAGACAGACAGACAGACAAGTATGGTTTGGGGGATATGACCTGGACCTCACCAACTAGGCTAGGCTGGCTGTGAACCCCATCATGAATCTACCCCAGGAATTTCCCTCTCTTGAGTGCTGGGATTATAAGTGTGTTTACCATGCCTGACTTCGTTATGTGGGTTCTGGGGATTGAACCTGTGTCCTCATTCTTGTACGGCAAACAGTTTACCAACTGAGCTATCTTTCCAGCTACCAAAGGCAAACATTCTTCTTTTTAGAATGTGCATGCCTGTTGGTATGTGCACATAAGTGTTGTGCCCACAGAGACCAGAAGAGGGTACTGGATACCCTGGAGCTTAAGTTACAGGCACTTGTGAGCCCCGTGAGGTAGATGCTAAGAACTAAGCCCAGCCCTCTGGAAGAGCTGCAAGGGCTTTTAACTGTTGCATCGCTTCTCCAGGCCCCAAAGACCACTCTTTGGCAACAAGATATTTCAGAAACTTTTGACAGTAAAAGACATCTGTTGTTCTCATTGCTCACTTAATAAGGATGGAAAAGACAGAGGATATTTACAGATACACACGAAAGAGTTAAATATATCAAGAAAAATTGGTGATGCAGGAGCCTGTGTGTATTGTTTACACTGTGTATATGGTGCATTAGTCTAGTTACTTTGGAAGGCATGAGTGGGAATCTTTATCGATGGAGGTTCATTTGAATCTGCCAGAAGAAAGGACCAAGGTGGGAGTTTCTAAAAGGCTCACAGAGATCAGCAATGACAATAAATCAAGCTGCAAATTACACAGGTTGTGAATGGGTAAAAGGTTGGCTTAGCAGATTATGTAAATGATTTCAGAGCTCTATAACAATGGGTGAGTGGAGCAAATAGAATCCAAAACATGCACACAAGTAGCTGGGTGATGTAGAGATAAAATAGAACGGCTGTATTTGTTTTTAATCTTAAAATGAGTTAAGCTTCATTGATATTTAGTCTAAGTATTGACAGAAGTAAACTGGTGCAGTTCAAATAAATATACATCCAAGGACTACATATATAAGATTACTAAGTACATTGTAAAATTTAAAATATTTAGAAAATTTAATGCACACTCAGGAGAAAGCTATAGTGTGGGGATTTTCACAATCAAGCCAACAATCGAGGCATGTTAGCAAGAAGCCACCCAGAAACAAATCGACTCACAGTAACTATCATTTTTAGAAACATTGTTTCAAACCCGTGCAGAGTCCTGTTCCCATAAGGAACTCTGAAGGGGACCGGTTGCTGGAGCTGGGTTTGGATGGTTATAAAGAGGAGTGAACAGCATTCTGTAGGCTTCAGTTTCTCAAGGAGCTCACAGTGGAGGGAGAAAGGTTTACTATAAGCAATTCCTCTCGGCAACACAAATGAAAGCGTTTTTGTGTTTCCCCACATAGATTTCATAATCAAACCACTTCCATGGTTCCAGAGCCTCGTCCTGGATTGGCTTAGGCTAATGTAGAAATCCCAGGGAAATCCCAACAGACATGACACTTTCATCCTGTGACATGACACTTTCATCCTGTCAACTTTCCTTACATCTTCAAAGAATTGGCTATTTCCTTCTCCTTTAAAAAAGAAAACTGCCATGGTCTTTGTTTTTGTTTTTTTAAATCTCTCTCCCATTCCCTAATACAAATTATAGATTTGTAAATTTTAAATCTGAGTATACTGGAACAGAGACTGTGAAGAAAAAGGCTTTGATAAAAACAAAGGAAAGAATAAGGCATATGTCTGACGGTTGCAAGGTAAACACTCAACACTTCTGTGTAGGAGGCGGGGTGGCTCAGATAGAGCATTAGAAATAAGACAGACTTTAAAGAAATAATATACTTATGCAGTGTTCCTTATGTGTGTTTGTGGAATAGTGTTGTTTGAATAATTTTGAATCTTTTAGAGCTAAAATTTCTGCAAAAGTGTACCAAAATATTAAAATGTATGAATTCTATAAGAAATCAACTTATTCCACTGAAGGCTTATAACTAATGGTAACAGTCATCCAATACAGTAAAATTCAATGAATAAAAACTTTCAAAATTTGACCATGGTTGTGTGTGTGTGTGTGTTGCTTTTTAACAAACAAATTAAGATCGGCATGTGAACTGTAGCATCACTGGGAGAAAAATCAGAAATAACTATATTTTAAAGTAATTTTTTTAGCCAAGTAGTTAAAAAAATCAGTCAGTATGCCCCTCTGTGTTATTTTTGCTGAAGATATAAGACAGAAAGCAAACGCTTGCTCGTGGCATCATGACTTTCTCCAGGTCCCTGCTGGTGCTAACCAGATATGAGGTGCCTCTGGAGCATGCTCCTGGTCTAGCCAGCAACAGCTCTCCCTGAAACACTCACCTGGATGGCAGATGAGGGCCATGTCAGTGGAGAGGGTCACCCTGTTAACATGTCTCCTTGAAAGCGGGTGAGCACTGTCTGTAAGGTGTTCCTTCAGATAAGGAACTACTCAACGCTTATTTTCTCCTCAGCTACACATAATTTTTGTTGTTAAACTAATGGAGCTCTTAAATATGACAGTCTGTCTTTAATTAAAAAAAAAAAAAACAAACTATGGCTGGTCCATATGTTTTCTGACCGAAACAGCATAAAACCTCCATATGTTTAAACATGCCATACTCTGGAATGTGGCGCACAGACACACACACCACAGAACACTGTATCCTCTGTAACTAACCCATTGAGTTGAGTTGGGGGAGGATTCTTTTTTCTTTTTATAAAATAATAGCCACGTTTGTCGGACAGGACATTTTGTTCTGCATTTTGTTTTCATGGCAAGGATGGTCGCTGTATTTAGACTTTATATGGCCTGGGTTACCCAGCTCACAACAGAAACACCTGCACCAAATTAATTTGTTGTAGCACATTAATTATCTCATAGCTTCTATTTAGGCTGCAGCTGTTGCTATTATGTTAATAATAATTTTTATCACCACTGTATACAACAGGTTATGGAAAGAATAGAAATCTCTCTTTTTTGGGGGGGCTTCCCCCTTGTCATTTCTATTTTTCAATGTCAGAAGGAAGACAGGAAGAAAACCAGGCAAATTAAGCCCCCGAATCACACTGTAATTTTCTATCTCTGAACGGGTTTGTGAGAGCATGGCTGAGTGAAGTTAGCAGAGCACCCCCCCCCACACAAAGATGGCGCGAGCAGAATTTGTGAAAGCGGATAGGAAGAGGAAGGACCAGCAAGGGAGGGCGGACTGCAGTGCTGGGGAGGTGAGTGTTTGGCGAGGGGCGGGGGAAGATGCAGCAGTTTTCAAGAAATAATAAGGTGGGGGAGAGAAAAGCCATACAAAGAGTGGGTGTCCCATTGTTTGTAAAACATAAACACAGATGAATTCTGTCTTTGGTTGGTTCATGCCTTTCATTCAGCACAGCGGGGATGTTCCTAAGAAGTTGCCCTCTGCGAAATTTCACTAAATGGGAACCGTGGACCCTGCATGATGGGATTATAATCACACCAGCCACTCCTTTTACATAATTTTTTGTTTAAGATCCAGTAAGACCCCCTGTTTTTAATATATATAAAGCAATAGACATGTCTATGTCGATAAAATGAGGGTTCGCGTCACCCCCCCCATAGCCTGGTGCAAGCTAAACAAAAACCAGGGTGCTATCCCCTTCTCTAAGTCTCAATAGATGCAAAAACAATATGAAATTTTTTAGCTGACAAGAACATGTCTGCTGTCTGCAGTCCCTGCTATAGCTCACCATGTTGCCTACTAACCGAAAGATCAAATATTATCGATTTCATGGCGCTGTGTGCTCTGGAAAAGAAAAGCCATTTTAAAATTTGCATTGTTTAAGACATCATTTAAAAGAAAAGAATCCCCCCCCCAACCCCAAACACATTGGGATGTGAAAATGGCTTGTTTTCATCTCCTTCATGATTTGCTATAATTCTATTATTTTTAGCAGCTGGAGTCCAGAAATGATTTTTTTTTCGACGAATTTAGGATTTTGCCGCAGTGGTACATCTGCAGTCCCAGAATCCTCCGGTAAGTTAATCCTCCTTTCGGTGGGAAACGCCTTTAACCTTCTTGTGAATGAAATACCTGCAACCATTTTGAAATTTCTTTAGTAGAGGGATTGTGTGTGTGTGTATGTGTGTATTTTTGTACGCGTGTAGTCACTGAGGGGTAGGTATGGCAAAGCATGCTTTCTTAGGATCGCCACGGTTTCTGTTAGTTCTGAGAAATGCTAAGAAACATCTACCTCCATATCCTTTGCCTGTCACGATGAGTCTCCATTGCTTCCTCATCACCCTTGCTAAGGTAGCCATTAAAACACTTCCAGAGAACGGTAAACCGAGGAAGGCCCGGAGAACGCGCAACTTCAAGTGTGCAGGATGGGGCCAGCATAAGTAAAGGACCAGGCCACGGCCACCTCCATGGCCATCACCTCCTGCCGCCTTTCCGATCCCGCTTTGCTCTGTGGTTGTGCGAGCGAGCGCTGCAAGCTTTCCACGGCGGCTCTCTGCGGAATCTGCCCAGTGGGCTACTAGACGGCTTCTGTGTGGGAGAGTAAGTGACTCACAGTCTCACAAGCGGTGTTTACAACTGCTTAGCCTGTTCAGCTGGAAATTAACAAAAGGATGGCCCAACCCCGACACGATGTTTTACAAATCGAAAGTCTGGGTCCATAAATAGTCCACTTGACAAATGTAGAACCAGAAGCCGGTCGTGGTATTTTTGCCTGGTGTTCCCTCGTTATCATAAAGAAATTATTTTTTAACAGGTCTTCTTAGAGAATCAGTATTGGCTGTTTGTAAATGCACAGAATATTGCTCGGTGCTCTATTTCTGCTGGGAAAGGATTCTTCCTTCCTGGGGGAACTGGGATGGAATCCAACATGGACCACACCCTAATTTCAGTTTGTTTTCCCATCACTTCTGCCTATTGTCAAATAGAGTTTACTCACAATTACAGTTTGGCTTTAAACAAAGGCGTTACTCAAAAAGTTGGCTGTCCTCAAAAGAAGCTCATTGTTTAGGTGTGCAGTAAATGTTTAAATAATGGATTCGATAGAGTTAAGTATCCAAAATGCAGAAGAACCAGTGCTGGCTTATTAATATTTCTGCCCAAAGTGCAAATACAGGCTGTGTGTGTGTTTGTGTGTGTGTTTGTGTGTGTGTTTGTTTTAGTGAGTGTGTGTGTTTGTGAGTGTGTTTGTGTTTTAGTGTGTTCTAGGCTCATGTTCTCTGTAGGTAAAGCTTGATCTGCCAGTGGCCAGACTGCAGGACAATCAATTCCGAGCCTGTTATACCAGCTGGAGACAGGTATTTGCCCCCATTTCTTGAAATGAATTACTTTCTGTCAAACCCATTGGGTTGAATCTTGGAAGACAGAGTGTAAGAGAGAAGAAACCAAGTGTTGTTTTTTTTTTGTGTGTGTGTGTGAAATGTGTTACCTGGGGTCAACTGTTTTAGCAATTAATTTCATAAAACCACTTTACTTCTTAGCTACTTATTTTATTTTTAAATCAGCTCACAGACGAGCAGGTTTCTTTATTCATTAGGCATTTTGATGATGTGTTTCTTTCTGGCGTAATGACAGTATTTGTCTTAATTTCACAGAAGTTATTCATCTTTTTTGGTACAAAATATGGCCCAGTTTTATGAGAGACGTGAACAAAATTCCCGAGAAATTTTAAAATTCAGCTAGCTGGCTTTAAGGCTAGTCAGCCGGTTATTTCTCCAGCAGAATTACACTTGATGAGAGAGACGGTGCTCTGCATTGTCACACAATCTACCTTTCCTCTGAAACATGCTTTCTGTGAATTATCAATAGGGATCGAGCCTTTAATTCTAGGTTGGGACTAAAACACCCGAATTATATGCTTTATTTTGGCATCCGGCTAGAGAATACAAATATAGGGTGTCTTTATCTTTCAGATCTTTCAATGGTGTGGACATTTCTTACCTGTTTTAATAGTGTGCCTTTAAAAAAAATAGCAAAAAATGGAACACAGAGAAAGCAAGCATCTAAAAAGAAGAAAAGAGAAAAATCCTCTGACAGCAGTGAAGCCAGTTACCTAATTTTAAAATCAGGACTTTAATCGGGTCGACCAAATACTTGCATGTCTGCATCTGATGATTAAAATTAGGGGTTGGTAGCTGCAAGCAGCACCGGTATTCTGACAAAATCCCTCTTCCTGTCCCATCTCTCTGAGTTAGGACAGGCCAAGGCTGCCCCAGCCAGCAGCAGGGTTTATCCTCTGAGAAGCCCAGCAGAGACGCAGAGAGGAAAGGTCTGGACAATGGTCCTCACAGAGCGGCTCCCTCATGGTGGTGGTTCACAGAGCTACGGCGATATATCTTTAAGATAGAAATATGAGTCATTAAAAAAAAAATAAGCTGGCCCTACAGTGTTAGCCCTGGCTCAGCGATGGGCAGGCTTCCTGCCAGTACCTGTGCATAAGGGCCTATTGTTTACTTGGTTAATTACAGTGCAGGGATGAAAGGAGGCAGGGGCAACTTTCACTGTTGCCATTCTTTGGGCAGAAACGTAAGCACAATAATAGACTGGAGACAGCCAACCCACCCCAACTGCTCCAGTTTTGGCCAACGCCAGCAGGGCAAGGCAACAATGGGGCCGGTTCCAAGAGAAGACACAACTTCAGGCTATTGTCATGATTCAGAAAAAATGCTCTCCAAGGATACAAAATTAGTTTTGAAAAATCTGAAGTTGTTCATAGGTCCTGTCAGCAACAGGCTCGAGTTTCTCAAACAATACAATAAAATTGCAGTCCCTGGGGAAAAGCACCCACGGCCCAGTGGGTCCGGGTAAGATGGGATTTCGAGGAATCAAGCTGGTGACCAGCGCCTTGTTGCGGAACCACTTGATCTAGTCCGATGTTGTCAACAGACACACATGGGGACTACATGGCTTCCTGGGGTGGGGGCCATGGGATTCCTGTCGGGGGTCAGGAGGCACAGCAGGAAGCGGGGAGGGGGGGGCGGACACTCCTGCAAACAGTGGATTGTGGTGGGGTCGAGTTGCACCTCGGGGCTGGGGCGTCCGGAACGCGGAGGAAAGAGCCGGGCTCGGGTCTCGAACTCGCCTTCTACAGGAACGCGCTCCTCCCTGCCCGCAGCGGCGATCCCGCTGCGCGTCCCTTCGGCTTTCACTGGAGCGGCGTCGGGACGCCCCGCCCCGCCCGGCCCCTCCCGGCAGCGCATGCGCAGAGCGCCTCGGGCCGGCGGGGACTACTTTCCGCGCCCCGCCCGCGCCCCGCCCCTCGTCCTCGCGCGGCGGAACGCTCCGCGCTGAGCGGCGGCCGGCGGCGGCGGCGGGATACACGGTGCCTCGCCGCTTATAAATCGCTCCTTGTGCGGCGCCATCTTAAGCCCTCGCTCGGTGGCGGCCCCGTCAGCTCGTGTCCTGCGTAGCCCGGCGGCCCGGGGAGGCGGAGACGGAGCACGGTGGGCGCCAAGCCGTCAGCTCGAGGAGGCCGAGGGCGAGCGCACGGCCGCAGGGGGAGCAGCGCGCGGGCGTCCCTGAGGTGCGGCGCCGCGGCCGGCCGGCTCGAACCGCGCCAGCGGGAAACTTCGCGGGCCGGGTGGGCGGCGGGAGGCCGCGGGGGCGCGCGGGGCCGGGGCCGGGCGGGGACGCGCCGGGAGCCCGGATGGACGGCTGGCCGCCGTGGAGGAGGGGGGTGGGGACCTCGGTTCGCGTCCCGGCTGGGGCTGCAGCGGGCGGGGTGGGGGGGCGGGGTGGGCGGGGGCTCCGCCTCCGTGGCCCGCGGACGACGGGGGTGCGGGCCGCCCCCGCGCAAAGGGGACGCCGGACTGGCGCGCGTCGCCTCCTTCCGTCTTGGAGAACGTAAAGATCTTTTTTTCTCTCTCCTCGCAACGACCTGACTGTGTGAGTTTGAATCCAAACAACTTTAAAGCCGTGGAGTCGCCAAACTCTTGGGTGCAGCGGGCGGGAGGCGTCAGGAGCGTGTCCTCGGAGGACGGCGCGTCCCGGACTCGCGTGGGGTCGGTGGCGGCGGGGCCGAGACCCTGGCGGGAATGCGGGGGGCGATCGTGGGCGAGCGACGGCCACTCCTGGTGGGGGGTGCGCAGGATTCGGAAGCCGGGAGTAGGGGGAGGGGGCTCCTCCGTAGCCAGTAACGCGAGCCACTTAGTGCGAGGTCCGCTCCAAGTGTGCTTTTCCTGGGCACGGGCCGAGCGTGCGTGCGGGCGAGCGGTCCGACTCGTTCCGAGTGTTGTGTTCGGGGACCCGACTTGGGACGGACGCTCCGCTGCGCCGCCGGGCTGCGGGGCAGCTTTGTCTCGGGCTCGGGTCTCCAGACATCTGTGGGCTCCCCTCCCCCCGGGCCTGAGCGCTGAATGGAGAGTGGCTGGGCCGCTGGTATGCGGAGGTCGGCGAGAGGAAATCGAGGAGTGGTTTTAGTGAAACGAGAGCTTTGTGCCGTGAATAATGGTGGCTTAGACCAGACACAAGCTCGAGAGACGGCTGCTTTGCCTTTGATGAAAGTCTGCCTCCTGTTTTTCACATGGCCAAGTTGTGAAGCGTTTTGTCTGGGATTTAGGAAGCCATTTCGCTATTTACTTGTGGCTTGCAGCCGTCTCGGTGCACTCCCTCGTCCCGGCAAAGAGGGAATACAGCTTGCTCTGTTGGTTTCTTAATTTAATGTCGCTTAGGCTTATGGGTTTGTATTTCCATGTGTTGGGCCCAAACTTTATTTGAATTAAGGCCGCTGTCACATTTAGTTCACTTTTACCTTTAAATATTCAGAAATCCCCAAATTTAAAAGAAGTGCCTCCCAGGTTTGAGAGCGCCCTTCCGAAAGCAGCAGCCAACATTGATGACCGTGTCGAGCCTGGACAATTGGTGGCCGGGGAAGTAGGAAACTTGCAAAAGTCTTTCTCTAAGAGTAGCTAGCGCCAGACCCTCCCAGGCAGAAGTCCTTGAGGAAGCAGGCTGTCTGGAAGCTTAGCTTGCCTGGGACAGAGCCCCCCTGCACCTCTCAGTCGGAGGACCAGCCTCCAATAGGGAAGCGGTCCATCAGGCGCAGGTGTCAGGAAATACTATCTGGTAGACTTGCTGAGAGCAGCGTTTCTCAGCCTTCCTAATGCTGCGACGACCCTTTACTACAGTTGTGACCCAACCAGAAAAGTTTGTTGCTGATTCATAACTAATTTTGCTACTGTTATGAATCGTAGTAAATACCTGTTTTCCGGTGGTCTTAGGCAATCCCTGTGAAAGGGTCCTTTGATCCCCAGGTTGAGAACCACTGGCCTAACCAATATACATTGGGTGTTAAATGTCCCCAGCTTGAAGGGGACTATCTACTTCTGTAATGATGAAGGGAATAGAAATTGTGCTTCGGCATCATTTTCTGAATGCCACCTCCAAGGTGGGTGACAAGGAGACACGATTCTTAAATGTGTGCTCAGAGATGCTGGTGGTGATGCACACCGGGGGTGGGCAGCACACGTAGACTGAGTCAAACGAGAATCTCAGCGCTTAGGTGAGGGAGTGGTCTGGGCCGTCCTCTGACTGCCTAGGTGTGCTTCTGGTCAGTCAGATGTCTGCCTGATCAACTGTTCAAAACCTTACAGATGGTAACTTCTTTCTTCCTTCTTTCCTTCCGTGGCCCCTTTCTGTTGACCTTCAGTGCCAGGCCTGAGGAGGCAGCCACTGTACTCTGAGAGGACACAGGCCGTTGATGGCGGCAGAGGGTGAGGTTCATAGATGAGCTAACAGGGTGAAATGAGTACCAACTTGTGGTTTAAAAAATGAAAAGTGATTTGTGTCAATTGAAAGTGAATCAAAAGTTCTTAACCCTCTGGAGAAAGGTCTTTATTTCCTGTTTACCTAAGAAAGTTTCCTTTGTATTTAAGGCTGAGCTTCCCTTGACTAGGAACTTGGATTAATCTGCTGGTGTGGAACTCTGGAAGAATGCATATAGTCTTCCTTGGGGAGAAAGGCTTTTAAAAGAGGAAGTCTGCTGTCTTGGGCTCAGCCACCTTTTGTGAAAGTGTCTCTTCCTAGCTTTCAGTTGCGGCAGCAGTGCTTTTGGTCATGTCGAGCGCCCTCCGGTGGACAGGACACAGGTCGCTTTTCCTTACTCCAGCAAGGTTGTGGGTGATTCTGTGGGGACAGTTGTGCAGTACTCCAGGAGAGACTGGCGCCAGAGCAGGGCTGCCCTCTGCGAGACAGTAGGCAGTGTTGGGGGCGCTGTGCTTACAGTGTGAGAAACCAGGGCTCAGGTGCTCAAGGGGGTAAAGGCCACACTGCTGATTTACTGGAGAAAATCAATCATAAGAAGCTCTTTTGGGATTTGTCAGCTGTAAGGTGAGTGTGGTTCCTGCCTGTGAGCTGAGGACAGCACTGCTCGGCTGGAAGGCTTGTCTGGCACCGTCAGATCTTCCTCTCCACTCCTGGGGTAGAGGTGAGCACTTCTCTTAGTAGCATTGTTTTATGAAAATACTGTTTGAGATCAGTCTGGCTAGTTACAAGAGTGAGGCCTGTTACAAATTGGTTTTTGAAGCGAAATGGTCAGTTTAATATTTTTGAAATAATTCTCATTTCTCCTTCCCCTTCCTTGCTCCATATCTCTCTTGCTCTCACTGAAATTCCTGGCCTATTTTTTCATTGTTAGATACACATACAGGCACACATGTATTCCTAACTTCAACCTGCTTAGTCTGTGTTTGTTTTCAGGGCTGCCCATTTGGTATTGGCTAATTAATTGGTGTGCTTTTCTCTAGGAATACTCTCCTACTGTCAGCATTCGTCAATTGCCTATAGTCCCTTGTGTATAGGGTTAAAGCCTCATGGTCTACCCCCCCACACACATACACTTTAGCATGTCCATGTACTACTAGCTATCTACCTAAAAATGTATAATACACATAATTATGTAAATACACATATATAGTTTATGTGTGATTTTCTCATCTGGAGCCAAAGACTTATCTAACAAAAAACCCAATACTAGGCATGAGAAACTCTTTTGAATTGTTGGCCAGCTCTCTCCAGTAGATTCCCAAAACATACACCTATTGCTTTTACCCTTGGTTGTTCCCAAGAGGCACTTCAGACCAGAGCCCAGAGGATGCCTTCCACCCGAGGACAGGCTTACAAAAGAGGGGGGCAGCCAGCAGTCCTGCACAGCTGTGATGCCTTCGAACCACGACAGTGACCGCCATTGCATGATAAGCCCCTGGGGTTCAGTAGTGGAATTGCATCCTTTGGGGTAACCAGCAGCTCTCTAGTTGGTCGTAATTAAGACTGGTTCAACAAGAAGAGAAATGCCTGGTACTGGAAACCTAGCCAACTCTCCAGGCTAATGAGTCATGGATCGTGGAGAAACAGTTCTCCTTATGGTGGTCTTCAGACTCAGACTGTCAGGCTCCTAAACGCTGGACAAAGTCCACTCCACTTACCTTATTTAAATCATTTCCTGGTTTCACTAGAAGCCTGAGCCGCCAAGATGAATGTAATAGTAAGCTAATTTCAAATTTAGGTAGAAACAGTGTTGACCTGGAGGTTAACTGAGTGTGTTTTATTTGGTAGTATGTTAGTTTTGGTCATTTGGTTTGGGTGGGCAAGTTAATTGTATTGGTTCAGTCTCTTACTTCTAGCCTGATATTTACTCCAAGTTTGTAAAGTGGTCCTTGTTTAAATGGCAAGTTCTGGCTGAACTAAAAAAAATTGAGCCGGTGTTCAGAAGGATCATGTATCTGAGCGTGCTGTGTCTCAGCCTACAATCCAGCACAAAAGGCTGAGCTCAGCAGGAGGATTCTTGTGAGCCCAGAATGAGGCCATCTCAAAACATAACAAAACACCTTCTGAATATAGTGCTGTAGCTGTGACTTTGTGCAACATGGGTTCTCGCATCTTTCCTGAACTCTCAGTCCCAGGTGTCTAACCCATCCCGTGGGCCCGCGTTTCTTCGTGGAGCTGCTGGAGAGGGTTTGTTAGCTTTCCTGAGACAGGGTCTCCCTGTGTGTTCCAGGTTAGCCTGGAACAGGTTCTGGGGTGCTGGGATTGTATGCACCAACACTGTGCCTAGCTAGTGTCTTGTATGCCAGAAGTTTTCCTAGTTCTGGTTTATCAGCATTGGTTCAGAAGGTGGCTGTTAATGTTCCACTTCTTACCGTGACAGTAATTTTGCTGCTGTTAGAATTGTAATGTAAATATCTGGGGGTTGTTTTTTTTTTTTTTATGGTCTTAGGAGACCTGTGAAAGGATTGGTCTACTGGGGTTGCGATCCACAGGTTGAGAACCACTGCTCTAGAATCTGTGGGAACTGTCTCAAGCATTTCCCATTTTTTCTTCTGGTTTTTCTTTTTTTATATATTTATTTATTATGTATACAATATTCTGTCTGTGTATATGCCTGCAGGCCAGAAGAGGGCACCAGACCCCATTACAGATGGTTGTGAGCCACCATGTGGTTGCTGGGAATTGAACTCAGGACCTTTGGAAGAGCAGGCAGTGCTCTTAACCTCTAAGTCATCTCTCCAGCCCCTCTTCTGGTTTTTCTTGAGATTTAACTCAATTTTTAGATTGATTTTATTATTAAAGCAGATGTATAACAGTTTTTAAAAACTGATTTATAACCCTTGAGTATGTTCTTAAATCTTCATGTCATAGAGACCTTATCTGTGGTCAGCAAATTTGACTATTGGTTTGAAGGGGAAGAAGAGTAAAAAGCTGGAGTTAGGGCCAGGCTTTCCAGTAGTTGAAGGGGTGGGTGGAACATACCTCTAAATTAACATATGCTTATGGGCACCAGCTGCATAAAATGTAAGGAACAGAGTTCACTGCGAGATTTCTTGGGAGTGCAGTTTGAAGGTCTTAAATTTAGGTTGCAGGGTGGTGGCTGCAAACTGCGTCTAGCATTTCCTTAATACGGAATAAGCCATGCCCACTTCAGAACTAGGGGGACAAGGGCATAGGGCTGAGTTTGCCTTCAGATTCTGAATGGACTGCTGTAAACTCATCACAGGGTTTCGTGAGCATTTTTTTTTTAATGAATGTTGTGTAAAACTTTCTTTTTGTACCAGTGGAAAGACTGTACAACATCAAATGTAGTATTAAATGCCATAAGGTTCGTTTAGATGCAGAAATAGAAGCACGTATTAGGGGACAGTGTGCTAATTTATCTTTTTAAATAAGTTTAATGTCTTATTATTTTAATTTAGGATTTTAGCCCAGCACTATGTGATTCCATGTCTGATAATGATCCGCTAGAGACCTTTATTAGCTACTTTAACTGTGGGTCCTAAAGCAGAGCTCCAGACATTGTCACCTTTCCTCATCTTGGAGTCCAGGAATAGCAGAAGAGCAGCAGGTACTCTGGAGGGCGAGTCATGGCTGCTCAGATGATGGTGAAGTTCACTCCCACAGTTCTACTGAAGATAACCGTGGCGTGAATGGTGGAAGCAGATGTGCCTAGAGTGGCGGTTCTCTTTGCACTCCTAGCACTGTGGAGGCTGAGGAAGCAGGGAGAGCTTCTGAAGGGGTGCTTGGCTAATGCTCTGCCCTAGTGCGAAGGGCCCGGGGTTTTCCTTACTGCCATTCTCTCCCAGCACATGCTGCTCTGTGAAATTTCTCTAAAGGCTCTATGAAGAGACTGCTTGATACCTGCTCTTTCTCCTCCGCTAGAGGCAGCTGGAACCCACGGCCTTATCAGTGAGGGCTCTCTGGACACCATCTTACACCTTGCCACTCTGTATCACTCTGCTGGGGGTGTGGCTCACCTGCTGCTTTTTTCACTTCCTGGCAGGTCTGTGTCTATAGCTATTCCCTGAGGGCTGCTACTTCCTGTGGCTCTTACATGAGGTGTACCCCTTTTAACATACTTTGTGCCTCTGGACCCAACGGTCTTGTTCCTTCATTCTGTGTCAGACTCTAAACTGTTGATAACTGGAAATCCTAGGCCTCAGCCTCCAGGTGTCTTGTGTTTCAGGTGTCTGCCCGGAGCACTTCCTCGGCCCCTGTCTCACCGCCGTCGCTCCTGATGATAACCAGGACCCATTTAGAACGGTGCCAGCTCCAGTGTGGCCTGGCTTAAGAACTGTCTCCTAGTGGTAGGAACTCCATTGGGTATCTTGAATGTAAACGACTTTTATGTCATTACTTTTCTGTGTAGTTCAGCCAGCCCTAACCCCAGGAAGACTTTGTGATATATTTTGGTTTATGTTATGACAAAAACTTTTTATGGTGTTGTAATTCGACATTTTTGATCTCTCGGTTCCCTGACTTCTTTTAGTAATCTTGTTTTCTACTTCAGCTCAGCCACACATTCCATTGTCTCATCTCAAACCTCAGCCTCCATCTCTGAGCTCCACAGCCGCCCTCTGTGATATCCAGCGCTGCCTCTGCTCCTTTACCTTCCTTACGATGATGCTTTACCCTCCACAGTGATCCATGCTACTTCCTCCTCCATCCTCACTCACCAGCGTTCTTTTTCATTGCTAAGAATAACGAATAAGTCGGGCAGTAGTGGCGCACGCCTTTAATCCCAGCACTCGGGAGGCAGAGGCAGGCGGATCTCTGAGTTCGAGGCCAGCCTGGTCTACAAGAGCTAGTTCCAGGACAGGCTCCAATGCTACAGAGAAACCCTGTCTCGGGGTTGGGGGGAAGTAATGAATAATTGGAGGAACGTGCATGGACTCCCTATGACTGTCCACTCACCTTCTTAGGATAAACTCTGGTAATTGTTCTGGATGTGGCCGTAGCAAGCACACAGGCTCACCATTCTCCGTCTGCACTCCGGTGCATCCCTAAGGCCTGTCTGTCTACAGGCTGTGATTTATACCATTCATGATTTTTTATGTCCCCCTCCTTTATCCACTCCTACCAGTGATAGTTTGTTTTGTTAGACATTTGGGGTCTTCAGTTACTGTAGCGTTAGCCCAGTTGCTGCAGTTGTTTCAGTTACTGTAGCGTTAGCCCAGTTGCTGCAGTTGTTTTGCCCACCACACCTGGGCAAGCTTTCTCCGTCCATGACTGGCAACCCTTGGCTCTTGCCCTCATCTCTGACCTGTGATGGCGCGACTGAGCTGAAGGGTCAGTCCTTGAGCCTCCCTGTTTAGTTCATGCTCACTGTCCGGCTTAAGTAGATACTGTGATTTGCAATCGTACATCTTGGTTCCCACCGTGGTGCATTTGTAAGAAGCAGCCTAAGCAGTGAATTGGGAACTGACCCCAGCTTACTGGGCTGTAACTACGGCTTTTCACTCTTCCTTTCATAGTGTGTCTAAATCTCTCCAAATCTCGTCCTTTTTTCTCTAGTATATCCAGCATTGATTCATTTTCGTGGTGTAGCCACATCACCTCAGTCTTGGCTTTCACAGTGCGAAGGCCTTTTAGCTTCCCCTGCTGGGTATCCTCCTATTCTCTTGTTCCCCTTGGGACTTTAGCTCAGGTCAGCAGTAACTTAGGCTCCTGTGCAGATCACGCTGTCTGCCTTGAGTCTCTTTCAGGTTGGTGTCAAATCCTTCTCATTGTTTACTCTCTTCTGAAAAAGAAAATTTATATATCGCCCTCCCTTATTTGGTTTGATAATGGCCTGTAAGGCAATACTTACTGCTTTGTTTTCCCCCCATACAGGCTCTTCTGTTTTGTGTAAGTCACAGGTACTTGTGGATTTGCCCTCCCCCCCAGTGCTCCTCACAGATGTGAGGTCTGTGCATAACACACACTGTCAGCCCCTGTCCAGTTCACACTACCTTGGCTCTTGCTTAAGATCAGGCAGTGGCTGTGCTTTAGTCTTGGTTTTGTTGGTCAGTCAGCATTTGGTGTGTTTTCTTGCTTCTAGGATCACACTATAGAGTGTGGCCTGTGCTGCAGGGATGGTGTTTGTGCTGTCTCATCTCAGCAGCTTTAGCTGCCTGTGGCTAGTGGGCACTTACAGTGCGGCTGCAGACTGAAAAACTGGAGTCTTCAGATTTAAGCTTCAGTACCCATAGCCACAGGTAGCAGCTTTAGATGGGACATATTTTCCTCCCAGACCCCATTGCTCTAGTCCTCATCTTTCCTCTGACAAAGGCCCGGGCCTGTCAGGCTGCTGCAGTGCCCAGGCCTAAGCCATGCCCGTGAGTCACCTGGTCTACTGCTGTACCTGCTTGGCTTGTGTCTCTTCTTTCTTATAGGGTTTTCAGTTATAGCAAGAATAAGCTGCTCTGTCACAATGCTGAGAACCAGCACCTGGGGTGGGGATGAGGGCACAGCCAGGCCGCATAAGTAAGCTCTAGGCTACGCAGTGAGACCCTGCCTAAAAGAAGAAAAATATGAAACCACTTGTCTAGCAAACAAGCCTGCTGAGGGCCGGAGAACAATCTATGATTGAGCTGTGGTCAGCCTCGCTTTGCGCATTCCACCCTCTTTTCAGATGAAACCACTGAGCTCACAGTGTGGGTCTTTAAAAAAAATTTTTTTTGGCGGGGGGGGGGGAGGTTCGAGACAGGGTTTCTCTGGCTTTGGAGCCTGTCCTGGAACTAGCTCTTGTAGACCAGGTTGGCTGCGAACTCAGAAATCCACCTGCCTCTGCCTCCTGAGTGCTGGGATTAAAGGTGTGTGCCACGACCACCCCGCCACAGTGTGGTTCTTGAAGGGTGTTGGAGCCCTGTCCTGTGTGTGCCGGGCGTTCCACAGGTCAGTGAGTCCTGAGTGTTTCTACTCTGCTCCTGAGTCCTGGTCCCAATGTGAAGGCCGCTGGCAGCTCTTCAGCAGGACCATCCCCAGAACCTGTTAGCATTCTAGCGAGTGGTGACTGCTGAATAAATAAATGACTCTGTATGCTGAATTTGTGATGTTTGTGTCTTGAAACTATTGTTCCTTTTATATAACAATTTGGCAAACTGAGAAAATAAAACACCAGTGGGGTATTTATATGTAGCTCTCGGTAATGAACAACTCATTTACTGGTGTGTTTTGGGGCTCACAAGCAAAGATGAGGGGCCATTACTTGAAGTTCTTTGTATCAAAATAATAAAATGCATTTGCATTCTCAGTAAAATCTTGTATCTCTGTAATACTCTAAATATCAGGAACCTTCAGAGCTGTAAGGCTTGCTATTCTGGAAGCAGACCAGACAGTGAAACGGCACATGGCTTGATGAGGCTGTTGGCAGGGGAGCAGCTGCTGCCTGGGTCTACTGCTCGGGCCATTCTGCATTCCTTTCTTGGGTCCTCTGTGTGCTTTCAACCTTGATTATTGCTACCTAATGTTATCTGAAGTTTGTACTGGGGGGGTTTGTGTTTACTATCCCTTAAGAGTTTTAACACCAACATTCCAGGTGACACTTTTCTAAAAAGGGCCCCGCCAAGGCCCTGTGTCACCTCCTCCTGGCTGTGGCAGTGCTTTGTTAGCAAGCACAGGACGGGTCTACTAGCTTGTGTGGGGACACTTGAACACACTTGCAAGTCTATGGTCTTCAGGGAGTTTAAAAGTCTTAAATATATTGGACCTCAATTCTGATTTCTCACATACTGGTCTTGATGGCCTAATGAAATATTTTTTCTCAAATAAAACTATGGCTTTCATAGATGATTTTGTCCCGTTGTTGACACAACCTTCTTTGAAAGTTCACATGAAAACAACTAAGACAAGACCTTTTTAGTAACCTATTAAGCAACTTAAAAACTCTGTTAATTTTTTCATGTTTTAGCTTTGTTTATTTAATCAAAAGACAATTCACTTACCATTGTCTTTGGTAAGAGCATGTGCCTCCTGCTTGCTCCTGTTTTGTGAGGCCAGAGCTGAAGAAGAGTGTTGACTGGACCCAGACCAGAAGTACAGCTTCTGGTGACGTGTGGAATGTGCGGAGGTGGGAAATGAAGTTGAGTGCACAGCCGCCTCTGTGGTGGGGCGTCTAATGTCCGTTCACAAAGTACCAGGGTCGAGTAGTGAGACTGCAGCATTTTTATTTTTGATAAGCGTGTTAGCCCATCAAATATTTGCGCTTAGTATATGCTGAGCACTTTGCAGACTTAGATTAGGAACTGAAGGGGACGCTTCAGTGATCCCTGAGTACATGCAACCAGAGTTCTGATTGGTTTGATGGGGAAGAGAAACTTTTGTAACAAGTGCTGGGGAGGGAGATTTCTCTTAAGGGGGGGGGGGAAGGAAAACATTTCATTACTTCTGGAGTCCTGCCGCTGACTCTGCCTGTGTCTGAATGTGGAGGCCAACTTGAGATGCAGCGTTCTTTTTCTTGGGCATGTAGTGGAGTATGGGTGTTTCACCACCGAGGAACATTAGACCATAGATACCAGCTGTAGTTAGTGTCAGGAAATCAAGTGTGCTTTAGGATTACTTGATCTGAATGAAGTTCTGACCCTATTTTCACTTGACTTAACCAGTATAACTCTGGAGAAGCCAGAAGTAGGATTGAATTGACAAAGCTGAACACTTGACTCAGGCTACAGACAGACCAGGAGTGAACAGAAAGAAGTAGTTCATTACTTGGGAAGCTCATAGAGTTCAAGGCCATCCTTGGTTACATCAATAGGATGATTCATTCCCCTTAGGAGAGAATACAGTTTTTACTTCCTTTTTAGCAGTTTTGCCTTTTGAAGCATGATAGTAGAATGGTTTCTGCATCTACACAGAATCTGGCAGGTTGCTTGCCTTTAGCCTTTTAATACTATATATCTCAGCACTTGCCTAGCAAGAATTTCCTCTTAGACAAGTATCATTTTATTCTACTTTGATTAGAAATATTCTGTGCACACACGTAAGTCACTGTCTTTAATTTGTCTTGATTCTGCAGGTCATATGCAAAACATTTGCATGCTTGATAATGCTGAAAAATTGGTGGGGTGGGGTAGTCTCTTATTCTTTAACAACTGTTGAAGTTGTGACAAGTTCAGTCTTGACTGGGCACAGTGGCCACTTTCCTGGTCTACCTGTTTTCTTTTCTATGCTATGTCTCCCAGCCTGTGAACGCTAGGGTGGAGGGAATGGTGGACCTACGACGGTAGGTTGCATGTGCTCAGCTAGGCTTCCTGACTTCCAGCCCCTAGCAACTTGGGAAATTCTGGCTCATGGCTCAGTGGTTCCTGGTTCACTTTGAATTTTATTCTGCATCTTTATTGATCCCCAGGCTGCTCACGGATCTCTGCCTGTGTTAAATTGGTCACTATTTAGTACCGTTTTTATACCGAGCATATTCTTAGAATCGCTTGTCCACTTTTGGAGTGCTCTGCCCTGCCCTCCTCTGCCTTGGGGAGCCTCCCTGACACCACACTGTGGCGACTCTGCATTTTCTAGAGTTTTCTCACTTCTCTTATTGGGTAGGGAGGAGTGGGGGAGGGGAGAAACACGGTAAAAAATATTGTCTGAAAGCACCCTTGAATAAAGAAATAGGGTGTTAGCTATATGACCTTGACTTCCAAGACTCTTTGATGATTTAACACCAGTAACAGAAGGTACTTAAAATTTGTTGGGTGGGTGACTATCTAGTCCATGTCACATAGATTACTATTTATTCAGTTTTGTTGATGCAGTTTACAGGTTTTCTGTTCCACTGCACAGGTGGAATGCCTCTGATAAGTTCTTTAGCATTAACAAATGAGGCTCTCACTTAAAAGGTGTAAATGATAGAGGGGGAGCTCAGTGAGCTCTCGGGTGTGGTTGCCCTCGCCTTTCTACTGGTCCTTGGGCTCCTGTCCCCACTGTATCCTTGGAATGTTGGTTCGTGTTCTTTCCAGTGTATTTTGTAAGGATTCATTTTTCCTGTTTTTTTTGTGTGCTATGGATTTTTGCCTTTAATCATGTTTCCAGTATGCTATTTTTAAAATTACCAATATAGGTAGAGGTACACTGCCCAGAATTTTAACTAGAATGTGTCTATGTATGAGGGTGTGCATACATCCTTTATGCTTTCTGTTAAAGCTTCAATTTTAGCCCGTGCTTACAAACTGCTTTAGTTTGAGTTTTACTTTTGAATGGTGTTGGATGGAATGTGGGTGTGGTAAGGCACAGGTGAAGGTGGCTTTTAGAATGACAGGCCAGTTTTCCTAGTGTCTTGTCAGGTCATCCAGCTCTTTCTGGCTGGAAGACCTGTTCTCCATTTCTGTTTGGGCATTGTTTGCTTTTGCTATAGTCTTGTTCATAGGAAAATGAGAACAAATTGTTAGTGCTACAGAAATGTAAGCATGTAAAGCCTAAGGAAATCCTAGCTTCATAAAGCATGGCCATGCCAGCTGCCCACTGTGGGGACTCAGGGAAGCTCATAGCGCAGGGCGGGGCAGGCCTTAGAGTGGCTTCCCTACATGAGCTTCAGGATTAGGTAACACGATTTCATTTAAAGAAATCGGACTAGAATTTGTTTTGAGTACATTGAACTAAGCAGATCAGAGAGAGCTGGCATGTACTTTTTCTAGTCAGAAAACAGACTTCTGTGCACTTGCCTGCATGTTTTCTTTCTCTTGATGCTGTCATGGATGGATTCATAATTACATTATTTCTGTTCTGAAGGAAAATACTTTTTGCATATAATTGTAATAGTCACTTTTATTTCATTGAGGCTGAGTTTTCTGTCTTTACTAGATTATAAAACCCACTTAATGGTCATAGAAGTGCTCAGGAGTTCTCAAATCTAAGCATGCAGTCACTTGTAAAGTTGAGAGAATTGAATATTTTCATTTAGGATGGCACTATTTTAAGACTTCTAAAAGTACAGAGATTGGGCTTTAATTTGCATTTAAAATGTTAATAGTTAGTTTTTGCATTTAGTTTTATGTAAGGTATAGAGAATACTATGAAAGCACCTGTGTGCTCACTATCACTACTCCGATTAATAAGCGTTTTGCAACTGACAAAGGTTTACTGTATCTTTAAAATGGAACCTAAAGCTGAAGAATTGGCGCTGTCCTCTCTCTGTCCTTGCTGAAGCAGCTGGTATGCAGCCTTCACACTCTGCGCACACCCTGGAAACATTGCTTGGAGTCATACAGTGTGCAGGGATAGTGAATGATATGCGCATGCGATGACTTTGCTTATGCTATTAAGTACTTGAAAGCTGGAGGGAAAGGATGCCTAAGTTATTTTTGTTAGTTGAGAATCTCACACATGTATATAATGTACGTAGATCGTATTCACCCCCGCAGTCCTTTCCTTTACTCCTCCTCGGCCTACCTGCTACCCCAGAGCCCTCCAGACTTTGTAGACAGAGGTTTCTGTTCCACCTGGTCCCGCAGCCATTCAGTCCCAAAGAAACACAGAGGCTTATATTAGTTATTACCTGTTTGGCCTATTAGCTTAGGATTATTATTAACTAGCTCTTAGAACTTAACAACTTAAATTAACCTGTATGTAGTAAGAGGAGCGAGTGTGGGCTGCGTTCCCGGCGCCTGGTTAGCTTATACCCGAAATGATTACACAGAAACTATTTATTTAATTACTGTCTGGTCCATTAGCTTTAGTCTCTTATTGGCTAACTCTCACATCTTAATTAACCTATTTTTAATAATGTGTATTGTCATTTGACTGTGGCTTATCGGCATGAGTTTAAGCAGTGTCCATCTTGGGCCGGAGAAGTATGGTGTTTGTCACATTGTCTTTTTTTTTTTTTTTTTTCTTCAGTATTTTGTTCTGTCTACTCCGTCCACCTAAGGGCTGCCCTACCAAAAGGTCAAGGCAGTCTCTTTATTTAACCAATGAAAGTAATACCTGTAATTCTTGCCTATGTGTAGCCACGTGGCTTGGTACCTTTTCTCAGTGCAGTATTCTCTTCTTGATTCTTCTGCATCTGACTGGTGACTGACTCTCTGCCTTTCCTCTTCCCCGAATTCTCATAGTCTGGCTGCCCTACCTATACTTCCTTCCTGACTACTGGCCAATCACTGTTTCATTAAACTAATGAGTGACAAATCTTTACCGTGTACAAGAGTGTCATCCCACAGCAAGACTTCATGCCCTCTTTCTTTCTGTTAATAACCCCAGTTTATGCTGCTTTTGTGCTCACGGGTGTGGGCCTCCATTGGAACATAGTCCCTGTCCTAGAATACCAACTCTCTTGTCCCAGCACTCACCGAGTGCTCCTCAGCTCTGGGTTGGGGCTCCAGGGAGGGCCCCTGCCCCCCATGCTGGAATGCTTACTGGCTTCATCTTGTGCTAGTGTCTGTTTTTAAAAGAATGTATTTTATTGCATGTTTTTTCTTATTTGTGTATGTGTGCCTGCATCTGTGTGATGGACATCAGAGACCCACTTAGGTCAGTTGGTGGGCCCTGGAGATGGAACTCAGGTTGCCGGGCTTGGTGGCAAGTACCTTTATCTACTGAGCCATCTTTCCTGCCCATATCTGCTTTTTATAATAACATGTTCCTGGTGATGTCTGTGAAAGACCATTTGACATTTTTTATGGTCTTAAGGGCTAGTGGTATCTTGTACTCATTGGTGACGCTGACAATAAATGCAAAGTTAGAGTTGTAAAGTTGAAGTATGTGAACAGTCATCCTAAATGTGTGTATTCAAAGAACTTCTTAGGTATGGTGCATATGTGTGCTCCGTAAAAATGAAGTGCCACATTAGAAACCTGACAATGCAGACTTGAAGCACAGACAAGACAGAACAAGAGTTTAGGTTTCAACCAAACGATCTGAGCTACAGTACCCTGTAGCAGCGCTGCAGGGCAGAGTGGGTAGGCAGGGGTAACTGCCAAAGCAGGCTGGGACCTCAGTTGATCATGACAGGGCCTTGGTAAGTGGACAGCTTCTACCGTGCCTTCTGTGGACTTGGTATTAGCTTATATTCTGTCGGTTTTTGGAGCCATGTTGATTGATAATCAATCAATAATAATTGATAATCAAAAAATGCTTAGATGTTCTTTTATCCTTTAAAAAATCATGGTGCCACTGCATTTCTGTCATTAGAATTAGTTAAGAAAATTTCTTCTATGTTAAGATGTTTATTGTGTCCTGGTATAACAGGCAAGTGAGGAAGGACTAACTAAATATTCAAGAATTGGAGCCAAGATTCTACTATGGTCATTCACATTTGTTTCGGTTTTGGTTTGTTTGTTTGTTTTGAGATATGGTTTGTTTGTATAGCCTTGACTGCCCTGGAACTTACTCTGCAGACCAGGCTGACCTCCAACTCAGGCCTGCCTACGCCTCCCGAGTGTTTGAACTAAAGGCGTGCAAAGGTGTGCGCCACCACCACCCAGCTCACTGAAGTTTTATAATGGTTGACATGCAGGATTTTTATTTGAAAAAATACTTAGCTATAAATTTTATATAATACAAAGTGTCATCATTAACTGTAGGATTAATGTTATAGAACTGGCCCCAGAAAACACTGAACACATCACTGGTGTGGGGGGCCTACAGTCATCGGTGATGGCCTGATCTCCTTGCTGGTTTTTTTTTTGTTTCTCAGCCATCTGTGTGCTGTAGTTTGGGACATTTCA
The DNA here is from genome assembly GCA_004026605.1 of Ondatra zibethicus. Lineage (NCBI taxonomy): Eukaryota > Metazoa > Chordata > Mammalia > Rodentia > Cricetidae > Ondatra > Ondatra zibethicus. The sequence continues at coordinate 35,276 of PVIU01010677.1, read as the reverse complement.
TTCAGGTGCTTGAGGAAGATTCCTTCTAGAATATACGACCGAAGAGGATAAGCAGAGGGACTGGAGCTGTGACTTCAGTGCGGGACTGGTGCTCTCAGATGTGCACATTTTACTAAAGAGCTTTGTGACTCCTGAGGATGAGCCCAAAGGTTATGACGTTCTAGAATCAGAGCAGCATTATCTTCAACTCACTGGGTTTGTTCTAGTACACTGTTTGTGAAGAATGAATTGTTGATATGAACTGCCCGTGTTAAAACTGTGGATTCATAATGTATATGCTTTGTGCAGTGATGTTATCCACAGTTATAATAATTCATTACAAGGTGAATAATTTTATCCTGATGGGAACTTGGAAAATAATTTCAGCATCGATCTATACTATTTCTAGAAGAGGCATTTATAGATAGTTCAAAGTCAGGTGATCTTTGAGCTGCTAGATAATTGGAAAAGTAAAGTAGCAAGAACAAACAAACAAACCAGAGATAGATGTGGACGCAGGCTCCTTAGCCTGGGTGGGAAGATGCAAGAGAAGCAGTGAGCCCCACGTGCACCTCATCAGAGGTTGCAGACATTGCAGAGGTCTCTAGCACCTTCTTGGTTCTCCTCATACTGCCTTGTGATTCTTGCTGAAATGCCTGGGTTCCTGCATCCGTCACCCTTTTCTTTGTTATATTTGAGGTCTTTCCATGCAGTGTTTCAGGAGTGTTTTGCAACTTTGGTTAATATTTAGCTTGATTTTTTTGTTGTTGTTGTCCCAAGTTTTATGGGGATATTAGGTTAAACTGTTTATGGCATCGACTTACCCATTTTAGGAGCACTCTTTCTGCTGAGTTTGCTTTTCTTGTGCTTTTCCTTTGATGTTGAAGAGTCTCCCACAGTGGCAGATAGAAAGCATTGATTACTGGAAACTTGAGGTTGGTTCCTTAATAATTGGCAGGGAGTGTTGGAAGAGAGCCAGCCCTTGGCCTGAAGTCTGATGAGGAAAAGTTTCCTTGGGACAAGGCTGCTCCACTTTCCTCATCTCGGAGCAGGGTGAACTCATCAGTTTCTTTTGGTGGACAATGCTAAGAATTCTTGGAGTTTTGTTTCTATCTGTAGATAAGGCTTTAGCCTGCAGGTTGCTACTTACTGCAGTTTCCCTCCTGTTTTTCCTCTCCAGGGTTGCTGTGAGGAGGAAGGTGGTTTTCATGGATGGTACATGGGTGTGTTTTTAGGTGCTAGTACTCAGGACTCCAGCATATGCAGATACTGTGAGTTCAGAGCATGAACTCACTTTCCCCGTAACATTATTATGAATGGTGCTCCACATTAGCAGACGAGCTCTCGACACAGGCTCCCCAGGAGGAGGGGTGTGGGTTGTGCAGCATAAGGAGCAGATAGGCAGGTGCACAGCCTGGAGGAGTGGCACTGCCTGGTGTCCAGGCCTGTTTATGCTGGGCAACTGAGGAGATAGTCATAGACTGGTTCAGGTCTCCCTCTGAAAGGCTGCATTGGGGCTGCAGCTTCCTGAGGGCTGGCAGCCCTAACTCAGGTGAACAAATCTCTCCACATTGAGGAGTGGGCTTGTTTGTTGGCTCAAGTTGGAAAGTTGCTGTGCCCCACCACACAGCTGTACCCTCATCCTAGGGTATAAGAATTTTTTTTCCCTTTAGTTTTTTAGTTTTTCAGGATAGTTTCTTTGTGTAGCCCTGGGTGTCCTGGAACTCACTCTGTAGACAAGGCTGGCCTCAAACTCACAAAGATCTGCCTGCCTCTCCCTCCCGAGTGCTGGGATTAAAGGTGTGTGTTACCACTGTCCGGTGGGGTACAAGATTCTTGAGGGAGAGGGCCCTATATTGACACCTTTAAGTGTCAGTTTGTTCTGTGGAGCCTGAAGTGAGGATCCAACTTGAGTTTACCCGCTTTAGCCTCAGAAGAGTGATGAAACCCAGATGTGGTCCCGGTACTCAAGAGGCCAAGGCAGAAGAAATGCCAACCTGGGCTTCACAGTAAATAAAGGGGAAAGTCAGTGTGCCTCCATCTACTTAGAGAAAAAAAATGGTCACTCATGTGAGGGTTCCAACTTGGATTCATTAAATCATCTTCGCATGAATTGAAAATGTGTCATCCCCAAGGGTCCTTCCTACCTGTATCTCTGCACACTCAGTGTTAATTTATAAGTCCTCATTATGTTAGCTCTAGTGCAAGATGAACCTGCTTGGGGACAGACAGTGCTGATGGAAATGTGTTCATACAGTACTTAGGGGCCATGAGCCTTAAGCTTCCATTTTATTCTTGGTGATTTTGTATTTTTCTTGAATGTTGTACAGTAAAACCAAAATGCAGACATAATTTAGACCAAAATTTATCTGTGGAAAATGTTATACTCGGTTGATCATGGGGCAGCCATACCAGTTGCCATAGTGTGTACATCATTGCTTAATTTAAACAAATCTTATCGATACACGTATTTCTATTTGTGCTTCAAACTGTACTTGAAAAGTAATTTTGCTTTTTAAATTGCATAAATAGCCATTCTGATCAGTGTGTTATATCAGAAAAAGCAACTGATTTATTTTATAAAAAATTGGTGTTTTTTTAAAACTCCACTGCCTCCGGAGGCGCCCAGCACAGTCTTGAGCATCTTTAGCCTTCAGGAACTCGCAGTACAGTTGGATTTTAAATAGTGTTCCTTTTGCTGTCTTTCTTTGGTGATTTGTGTGTCTGCAGTCTGTTTCTGCCAAGACATAGCCTTCACTCAGAAGCTCGGTGGTGTAGCTGTGGCTATAGGGCCTGTGTTCTCAGTGTAGCCCATAGTAGGTTGGCTTTTGGTTTGTGTTGATGGGGTATAGCCTAACACATGTAGCAGGCATCTCAGTCACCTGAATTAAAATCAAGCTTAAATTTTAATGATTGATTTCCCCCTTCCCCCCCCCCCAGGGTATCTGAAGCTTAGTGTGCAGCTGCTGTGACACTCCTGCGTGGACAATGGCTACTCAAGGTTTGTTATGCACATCGAGCTCAGGCCACTGCACTGGGGAACTGCTTCATGGCCTCTCTGGGTCTGCCTAGGAGTCCCTGCTCCTCTTCCTTGCCCCACTGGCTTGCCAGCCCACCCTGGGAATCCAGTCTGAGTGGATGATTTTAAACCTAAGTACCATTAGGTCGCCCCGTGTTTAGTCATGGAACACATTCTGATCTCCTTGGCTGCCTTTCTAAACGTATTTCAGTGGGTCGTTGTCGCAGGTGTCTCACTCAGATGGCGTTTTAGGTGCACTAACATGTTTTGTTTTACAGCTGATCTGATGGAGCTGGACATGGCCATGGAGCCAGACAGAAAAGCTGCCGTTAGTCACTGGCAGCAGCAGTCCTACCTAGATTCTGGAATCCATTCTGGTGCCACCACCACAGCGCCTTCCCTGAGTGGCAAGGGTAACCCTGAGGAAGAAGATGTGGACACCTCCCAAGTCCTATATGAGTGGGAGCAAGGCTTTTCCCAATCCTTCACTCAGGAGCAAGTAGCTGGTAAAAGCCTTTGTGTGTTTACACAGGGAAGGTGGGCCCAGCCTCACTCTGACGACAGTGACGGCTCACGTGCATTTACCCTTCCCAGATATTGACGGGCAGTACGCCATGACTCGGGCTCAGAGGGTACGAGCTGCCATGTTCCCTGAGACACTAGATGAGGGCATGCAGATCCCTTCTACACAGTTTGACGCTGCTCATCCCACTAATGTCCAGCGCTTGGCTGAACCGTCACAGATGCTGAAGCACGCAGTTGTTAATTTGATTAACTATCAGGATGACGCGGAACTTGCCACACGTGCAATTCCTGAGCTGACAAAACTGCTAAATGATGAAGACCAGGTAAGCAGTTACACAGTTTGCTTTCCCGTTTACTCTGAGAGAAACTGCCCCACATCCGTATTTGGAAACTAACGGTGCTTCTTGATCCCTGTCCTCCAGGTGGTAGTTAATAAAGCTGCTGTTATGGTCCATCAGCTTTCCAAAAAGGAAGCTTCCAGACATGCCATCATGCGCTCTCCTCAGATGGTATCTGCTATTGTACGCACCATGCAGAACACAAATGATGTAGAAACGGCTCGTTGTACTGCTGGGACTTTACACAACCTTTCTCACCATCGTGAGGGCTTGTTGGCCATTTTTAAATCTGGAGGCATTCCTGCTCTGGTGAAAATGCTTGGGTAAGAAAGTGTGGCTGTGGACCTAGAAGGTAGGAAGTAGAAGGTGCCAGTGTGGCTGACAGAGGTGTTCTCTCTCTCTCTCTCAGATCACCAGTGGATTCCGTACTGTTCTACGCCATCACAACGCTGCACAACCTCCTTCTACATCAGGAAGGTGCTAAAATGGCTGTGCGCCTAGCCGGTGGGCTGCAGAAAATGGTTGCTTTGCTCAACAAAACAAATGTGAAATTCTTGGCTATCACAACAGACTGCCTGCAGATCTTAGCTTATGGCAATCAAGAGAGCAAGGTAAGGTAATGAGAGCTGTTGTCACAGAGCACAGGGCCACTGAGTCATCATCACACAGGCGCCCAGACTTGTGTGCCTGCTGTTTCTGTGCATCCATTTCCTGTAACTATCTCTGTGTACGGTGCTGTGCTGTATACTGAAGGCACAGGCAGCAGACCTCCTGAGTTCTTACCCTTGGGCAGCAAGGTACCCTTGAAATAATTACCAACTCGACTAGAAGAAGAGGAGCTGGGTACACAGAAGGAACACTGTTTGAGGGCCTTGTGGAGATCTCTGAAAGGAAGTGAGGGTGAATTCCACGAGAGTCCTGAAGAGGATGGGGAGGACCCCAGCACTCGGGAGGCAGAGGCAGGTGGATCTCTGTGAGTTCGAGGCCAGCTTGGTCTATAAGAGCAAGTTCCAGGACAGGCTCCAAAGCTACTGAGAAACCCTGTCTCAAGGAAGGCAGGCAGGCAGGCACTGTTTGATAAAGTTTTGGGATAAGACTGTATGTAGATTGGCTGGGTAGATCTTGTAAGGCTTTGCTGGGCGTACCAAAGTCCAGGAGATGTAACTTTGAGCATGGGTATGAAATGAAATCTGCTTGTGGAAATGATCAGAGGACTGAAGGATGAGGGAGTGGTCATTCTGCAGTGTTCCTATGAAGGTACACAGCATGGAAGATCAAGATAAGAGACTATGGGCTCTTAATGCCCATTTTCAACTGGCTCTTCTGACAGAACTTTCACTACTGCTCCAGGCAAACATGGTCGCTTTTCATGTTCTTTTCCTTTATGTTCAGTGTGGGGAGGTAGCCAGAGTTGATGTATTTTTTTTTCTAATGATTTATTTTTATTTTATGTGCATTGGTGTTTTGTCTGCATGTATGTCTTCGGGAGGGGTTGTCGGGTCCACTGGAACTGGACTTAACAGACAGTTGTGGGTGCTGGGAATTGAACCCAGGTCCTCTGCAGAGCAGCCGTCTCCCCAGCCCGGGTTGGCGAGCCTGGGTTGCGCAGAGTGCTGCAGCAGAGGAGCCGCGCGCCAGGTTGAGACTGGATCTTAGGGTCCATTGAATGGAGCTGGCTAAAAGTTGTACATGGCACAGTAACTTGGTGAGGGGGCTGCTCGCCAGCATTTCTGGAAGGTTATGAGTAATGGCGTACATCTTTCTAGCTGATCATTCTGGCCAGTGGTGGACCCCAAGCCTTAGTAAATATAATGAGGACGTATACTTATGAGAAGCTTCTGTGGACCACAAGCAGAGTGCTGAAGGTGCTGTCTGTCTGCTCCAGCAACAAGCCAGCTATTGTAGAAGCCGGTGAGTACATACATGCTTGGATTATTCCCTGGGGAACACCCAAGTCCATGCTTAAAACAGCATTTGCTTGTCCTTGGGTTACTGAGATTTTGTGATTTGTTCTCTGTGAGCAGAGGTTCTAAGATTAAAAAAAAAAAAAAAAAAAAGTTCTTGCTATTCCTTGTTTTTTTGTTGTTGTTGTTTTTTCGTATTTTAATGGTACAACTTGCATACGCCAATTTATGTTGTTGTGTACTTGATGATAGAAGAAAAGACAGTACGTGGTTTGTACCTGAGCCTCTTGTTCTGGCCAAGAAAGTTGTAGCTTTCTGGCTTCCTTTCAGTAAGTGCCTAAGAGCATCTGCGTAGGCTGTTGAACCAAGCTTCAGACCCTTTGTGGAGAGGAAAGTGATGGCTACATTGTATGGAAGGCAGTGCTGAGGATGAAGCACAGTGGGGCAGCGCCCGTCTGTGTGCTCGTTGGGGGCACTTCTGGATTTAGGGTCTGGGAGGGGTTACTAAGGTAGCTGCTAACAGTGAGACCATGGGCTTGGGAAAGACAAGCAAGGGGATTATCAGTCAGTTTTCCTAGAGACACTGTAAGACTTGTTCAAACATATGTTTGTAGATTGATAAAAGTCTGCAGGTACTGGAGTAATTGGAAACGTGTGTGGAAGCCTTTTAAGGACCCCCACCCCCAGTGATTCAGATTTGTTTATCTTGAATATACCTTGCTCCTAAAATATTCTAAGCAGTGTAATCTGACCCTATACCATGTATCTTGTGGCATGGTAGAGAACTGGTTCATGTGCTCAGTCTTGTGGAGATGAGCCTATAGTCCAGCACTCAGCCAGAGGCAAGGGAGTCAAGAGTTCTAGGACTGCCTGGGATATTTAGCAAGGCTTTGTCTCAGAATAGGACAGAGATGAGTATTAGGACAGACGTGAACATGCATAGCAACGACAGTTTCTGAGGAGGCCTGGATGATAACTCAGTAGGGAAGGAGGAGGCCTCCTTCAGACAGGAGTGCTACACATAACTGCAGGAGGAGCAGAGCAGCAACCTTCTTGTTTCCCTGTGAGACAGAGGTTAGATGCTCTCCCAGTAGGAAGGAGGGGTATTAGGGGCTGTGTCTCAGAGGGCACAGAGTGCTGGCCTAAATGCTGGCCCTGGTGCACGGGGATGACACATGTGTTTGTTGCTGCTGCTTGGATGCTACATGTGTAGAGAGTGCTTGGCTCGCTTTGGAAGGTTGGGTGAGGGAAGATTCGAAAGGTCTTCAAGGTTGATGACTGAGGCAGTGAGCAGCACTAAAGGAAACAGCCTAGCTTTAGAAACACAGCAGATGTGAGTCCTTGGGTCTTGTGGAGCAGCTACAAGGCTCCGCTAAGAAGTGGCCTTTGGCAAGAACTTTGGCATTGTGCAGGTTAAGTGGAACTATCAGGGTTTGCTAATTTGTTAAAAAACAAAGTAAGTAACGAATCAGAATGACAAAAAGATCAGCAGACAGCTCAAAGGGTGGATTAGAATGACAGGAAAGCCAGGCTAAAAGCTAGAAGCTGCCTCATAACAGAAAGGAGAGGGTGTCTCAGAGTAGCCTGTGGGGCTTCTGCCACTCAGTCACAATGCCTGAGTCTTGGAAGTCTCTTGAGCTGTAGTGATGAATATCTGGGGCAAGATGCGCTTTCTGAGTTAATAGTTGTGTAAAGGAAAAGGAGGAAGTCTTGGAAAGTGGTCAGCCATTTAAGAAAGGCAGAGCTTCAGCCTCAACACAGGTCCCTGCCAGCGGCTAGGGTGAGCTGTAAGGAAGGCATCTTGGGGAGACCATCTTTATCATGATGAAAGGTAAACTAGGTGTTAGCCAGATTTGAGGAGATGGACAAGGAGGTGAGAACCTGTCTAATTGTTCAGAAGTGATTTCAGGTGAAGGTGGGTGCTATGCAAGGGTTGTCCGGATAAAGACCCAAACAGAAAATGTGAACCCTGGGTTGTGTTTCAAGTGACTTTTTGTATGGGCTGTCGCTGTGTTGCCCAGGCTGTCCTTAAACTTGGGCTTGGGTAGTCCTGACTGTCTAGGGCTACTGCAGTGCCGAGCCCAGAGTATCTTTACATTCGTGCTTCAAGACTTGCAGGCGTCACCTTCCTGGTCACATGACTTAATGACTGTTGGGGATTGCAGTGCTTTCTTCTGTAGCATACTGTTTGTGACTGCCAGCCATGGCCTCTGTGCACTGCTCCATCTGCAGCTCAAAACCGAGCCTGCTGCTGAGGGTTATTCTGGAAGTGGCTGAATGAAGGAAAGGAGCTGGTGGGGATGTTGTTACCTACAAGTGACATACAGAAATGTGACGCTGTTTTCATTAAAGATATAAGGAAACAGCAGCTATTTGACAGAAGTTGTCACTGGCAAGGTAGAGTGGGGGAAAAGTCCTTAGGGGGCACTTTCTGTAAGGGCTGACAGGTACGCCTAGCTGAGCCATTGCCTTGTCTCACTTTGTAGGTGGGATGCAGGCACTAGGACTTCACCTGACAGATCCGAGTCAGCGACTTGTTCAGAACTGTCTGTGGACTCTTAGAAATCTTTCAGATGCTGCAACTAAACAGGTACGTTGTGCAGACGCTGCTGCCTTGGTGCTCGGGTCTCCATGAGCCCTGAACTCAGCATGTTTTTATCTCCACAGGAAGGGATGGAAGGTCTCCTTGGGACTCTAGTGCAGCTTCTGGGCTCAGATGACATAAATGTGGTCACCTGTGCAGCTGGAATTCTTTCTAACCTCACTTGCAATAATTACAAAAACAAGATGATGGTGTGCCAAGTGGGTGGTATAGAGGCTCTTGTGCGCACTGTCCTTCGTGCTGGTGACAGGGAGGACATTACCGAGCCTGCCATCTGTGCTCTTCGTCATCTGACCAGTCGGCATCAGGAAGCTGAGATGGCGCAGAATGCTGTCCGTCTTCATTACGGGCTGCCTGTGGTGGTTAAGCTCCTGCACCCCCCGTCCCACTGGCCTCTGATCAAGGTAACCTGGCTGCACTGCTGGGCATAGAGATTTTAACTTGGGATTGTCTGTTGGCATGGTTGGCTCAGAGTAGAGCAGGGTGGTGGGATTCCCAAGTGTTTGTGTATTCAGTGCTGCCTGTGATTTGGTTGTGTTGTACACCAATTCTTCCTTTTGTGTAGGCAACTGTTGGATTGATTCGAAACCTTGCCCTTTGCCCAGCAAATCACGCACCTTTGCGGGAGCAGGGTGCCATTCCACGACTAGTTCAGCTGCTTGTTCGAGCCCATCAGGACACCCAGCGGCGCACCTCCATGGGTGGAACACAGCAGCAGTTTGTGGTAGGTAAATCTTTGTGACTGGAGGTGTGTGTGTGTGTGTGTGTGTGTGTGTGTGTGTGTGTGTGTGTGTGTGAGAGAGAGAGAGAGAGAGAGAGAGAGAGAGCATAATCTACATATGCTGCCTTCATCCCCGCCCTGAAGGGCCACTAACTGAAAAATACCTGACCTGTTTCATTGGTTTCCAGAGAAAAGAGAGGTGTGACATAAGCTCTGGAGGGTTTCCCTGGTCAGCCTTAAAAGGGGAACACAGGGTATAATGTGCTGTTGAGGGATTAGGCCTCGAATGCCTGTGCTCATGTAGAAATCCATCACAGCCATATTTGAATCCAACTCTGTCAGTTTCTTCCCCCACTTCAGAATACAGACAGGAGGAAGCCTGCCACAACAGGTTTTAGAACCCATGCTGCAGTCTGTGGATTTGCTTTCTCCAGTTACTGGCCTTCTCCTAGGATGGCCTCATACTTAAGGTGCCGCCTACAGTCTAAGGGAATTTCTGTGTCCTCACAGAAATCCAGTCTCAGAGATATAACTCAGTCCTAGATTAGGAAGGAAGTGTACTCAGCACAGTGCTGCCTGAGTAGGCTTGGGAGATGCCAGCAGTGGGCATTCTCCTGGAGTAAAGTTGTCACCAGACGTGTGAAAAAATAGAAGGGCACGAGGGAAGAGCCATCAGGGTGACCCACGTTCACTTATGGCGTACCCAGCGTGGTTGTGTTCTTCCATGCAGTGAGCGTGTTGGCTTAGGAGTTTGAAGGGCAGGAAAGCTGAACACTCATCGTCCCTCAATGTCTGTGCATTTGTATCTGCAGAAGCTCAAGTCTCTGTGCAAAACTTCTTGGTATTTACATTGTGCCTAAGTTTGCCCTTGGGTCATGCTAACCCTGTAGGGTGCATGAAGAGAGAAAGAATGAGTTGCTGAGAGTAATGGATCAGTCAGACTGCTCTTGGGACAGGTACAGGCTTTTCTGCTGCTACATTTGATCAGTCTATGGTTAGTTGAACCTGCAGATACAGAAGCCACGGAGCACAGGAGGGCTGCTGGCCCTGTGCAGGCAGAAGGCCTGCTGCCATCAGAATGATACTCAGTGTGCAGGAACCCTCCATCCTGAGCACTGGGCAAGCTGTGAGGACCTTAGGAGACCGTGTGACTAGGGCAGCGACTGCTGCTCAGAGTGCCAGCTTGTTGACGGCTTTTCTCCTAGGAGGGCGTCCGCATGGAAGAGATCGTGGAAGGCTGTACTGGAGCCCTCCACATCCTCGCTCGGGATGTTCACAACCGGATCGTAATACGAGGACTCAATACCATTCCACTGTTTGTGCAGGTGCGTTGACTTCAGATGGGGGCCTTTCAGACTTTTTGTTCCTAAAAATTGAGAGAATTAGAGACCTTCCTTTTTAGGAGCGAGCCTCAGGAGGGAGGGGCAGAGCACAGCCCCCACCCCCAAAGAACAGGGTCATGGCTGAGAACAATTCTGAGAAAGAACCTTTTATTCCAGAGCAGCCTTCTCGTGTGAACACAGACATGTAACACAGCCGAGTGGATGCTCCTGACTCCCCACAGTGGGCAAGTTTGTACATTTGGGCACATGCCTTGCTTTATTTTGGGATTTAATTGGGTCTTGTTTCTGTGTTTTCTCCATAGTTGCTTTATTCCCCCATTGAAAATATCCAAAGAGTAGCTGCTGGGGTCCTCTGTGAACTTGCTCAGGACAAGGAGGCTGCAGAAGCCATTGAAGCTGAGGGAGCCACAGCCCCCCTGACAGAATTGCTCCACTCCAGGAACGAAGGCGTGGGTGAGTAGAGGAGCCTCCCAACCCATTAGCCTGTGCGCTGCTGCTGGGCCTGTCCTGAAGGCCACTTTCTCTTCCTTTCCCAGCAACTTATGCAGCTGCTGTTTTATTCCGAATGTCTGAGGACAAGCCACAGGATTACAAGAAACGGCTTTCAGTTGAGCTGACCAGTTCCCTCTTCAGGACAGAGCCGATGGCTTGGAATGAGGTAGGCAAGCGGGGGCCTGCTCAGCGACCAGTGCTTGTTCTGTGCATTCATTTGGCTCTGCGGTGTCTGTGAGCCATCTCTCTCGGAACTCAGAGTAACACAGATGAGAAGGGGCTACGAGGAAATCTTCAAGCGTGGGAGGAAAGATAGTTTGCTGAGCACTTGGTTGGGAGTCAGTTTATCAATACTGTGTTTACAACAGTCTGCTGTACATATACTTTCTCCTTGAATTTGTTGTTAAGTCGTCCTCAGAGTTACTATTTGAATCATGGTTTCTGGTAAACTTCCCTAGAAGTACATTTTAGACACCCTGTAGTCCCGACTGGGGTGCACAGTCTCAGTGTTTGTTGAGTGCAGTCTTGGGTTCCAAACAGTGATGTGAGAGCTGGGTGTTGAGTAGGCGTTTGTAGGCTTCGCAACGTGTTCTGACCTTAGCCTTTGACTTTCCCCACCCACGTCCCAAAACCTGTTCCCATTGATGCCTTTGCTATTCCCACTCAGCGTCAGAGCAGTCTCTGTTTACTGCTGGACCTCTAGCTCTGGAACAGCATGGCTGTTTTTTAGAATGAATTAGTTAACATTTTAATGCTGTGTGCAGTTTGTACTCTTTGTCTTTTGATCTTATGTTTATAAATATTCAAGTATGGTTTTGGAAATTTATATTCTGCCCTGTACCCATTTAGACTGCTGATCTTGGACTGGACATTGGTGCCCAGGGAGAAGCCCTTGGATATCGCCAGGATGGTAGGTTGTAAAGCAGTGATCCCCAGGGTGGTAGGTTGTAAAGCAGTGATTCCCCAGGATGGTAGGTTGTAAAGCAGTGATCCCCAGGGTGGTAGGTTGTAAAGCAGTGATCCCCAGGGTGGTAGGTTGTAAAGCAGTGATCCCCAGGATGGTAGGTTGTAAAGCAGTGATCCCCAGGGTGGTAGGTTGTAAAGCAGTGATCCCCAGGGTGGTAGGTTGTAAAGCAGTGATCCCTAGGGTGGTAGGTTGTAAAGCAGTGATTCCCCAGGATGGTAGGTTGTAAAGCAGTGATCCCTAGGATGGTAGGTTGTAAAGCAGTGATTCCCCAGGATGGTAGGTTGTAAAGCAGTGATTCCCCAGGATGGTAGGTTGTAAAGCAGTGATCCCCAGGGTGGTAGGTTGTAAAGCAGTGATCCCCAGGATGGTAGGTTGTAAAGCAGTGATCCCCAGGGTGGTAGGTTGTAAAGCAGTG
>PVIU01010677.1:0-22871 GCA_004026605.1 Ondatra zibethicus | reverse complement strand
GTGATCCCCAGGATGGTAGGTTGTAAAGCAGTGATCCCCAGGGCTGGACCTGGGGTGGAGGAAGTGGTAGCTGCACTTGAGGTCCCTGAATTCCAGTGTCAGCAGCAGTGTCTTAGTGGAGCACAGGAAGCTTGGTTGTGGCATGCTGCAGTTAGATGCTCTTCCTGCCAGCCCTTTCTGTCCCCTGACTTTTCCTCTTTGATTAACAGCCCCCCGTCATGGTACCTTTGTCTGGAGAGGGGAGGGTCACGGGTGGGCGATTGATAGCTGGTCCAGATTTGAGCAGCATAAAGTGCCGCTGCCATCATCCCGGCCCCGAGGCTTTATCCCAGGAACTGCTGGAGCTCCCTGGCTTCTAACCTGAGCTGAGATAGGCAGTTTGCCTGCCAGGTAGGCTTCCTCAGTCTCCTGAGGCGGCCACGGCCAGAAAGTCAGGCACAGTAACTGCTGCCTCATGCTCTGCCAGGGCAGATGTCGTGTAGAAGGCAGACCGCTGTGGTGCATGGTGGTTTCTGGAGCTGTTGTGAAATTACTTAGGAGACTAGTTCCTGGCAAAATGTCCTGACCATGGTTAACCTGTCTTTGCTCTCTCCTTTGCCTGTCTGTGGACACCCTGACTCTTCCAGACCCCAGCTACCGTTCTTTCCACTCTGGTGGATATGGCCAGGATGCCTTGGGGATGGACCCTATGATGGAGCATGAGATGGGCGGCCACCACCCCGGTGCTGACTATCCAGTGGATGGGCTGCCAGATCTGGGACATGCCCAGGACCTGATGGATGGGCTGCCCCCAGGTGACAGCAATCAGCTGGCCTGGTTTGATACTGACCTGTAAATCATCCTTTAGGTAAGCAGCTTGTAAAAGCCAGTGTGGGTGGAACACTTACTCTGCCTACAGAACTCCAGAAAGACTTGGTGGGGTGGGATGGTTTTAGACCTGTTTGTAAATCTGCCACAAAACAGACACAGACCTTGGAAGGAGATGTTCGTGTGTGGAAGTTTTTCACTTTGATGTTTTTTGCCACAGCTTTTGCAGCGTTATACTCAGATGAGTAACATTTGCTGTCTTCAACATTAATAGCAGCCTTTCTCTCTATACAGCTGTATTGTCTGAACTTGCATTGTGATTGGCCTGTAGAGTTGCTGAGAGGGCTCGAGGGGTGGGCTGGTATCTCAGAAAGTGCCTGACACACTAACCAACTGAGTTTCCTATGGGAACAGTCGAAGTCAACTTTTTGTTGTGGTCCTTTTTGGTCGAGGAGTAACAATACAAATGGATTTGGGAGGGACTCACGCAGTGAGGAGTGCACAAGAGCGGATCACACGATGGCGTTATCAAACCCTAGCCTTGCTGGTTTTTTGTTTTGTTTGTTTGTTTTTTTTTTTTTAATATCTGTAATGGTACTGACTTTGCTTGCTTTGAAGTAGCTTTCATTTTCTGCAGTAACCGTTAGTTTTAAGTCTCGTAGTGTTATGTTCTAGTGAACCTGCTACAGCGATTTCTGATTTCTAAGAACTGAGTAATGGTGTAGAACACTAATTCATAATCACGCTAATCGTAATCTGGAGACGTGTAACATTGTGTAGCCTTTTGTATAAATAGACAGATAGAAATGGTCCGGTTAGTTTCCTTTTTAATATGCTTAAAATAAGCAGGTGGATCTATTTCATGTTTTTGAACAAAAACGTTATCGGGGATACATGCGGTAGGGTCCATCAGTAAGAGGTGTTATTTGAGCCTTGTTTTGGACAGTTTACCAGTTGCCTTTTATCCCAAAGTTGTTGTAACCTGCTGTGATCCAATGCTTCAAGAGAAATGGTTATAAAATGGTTCAGAATTAAACTTTTAATTCATTCGCTTGTGTCATGTGGTTTGTCCTGAGATGGTTGATGAGGGAGGAAGTGGTGCGAGCCATCAAGATGCCCAGGATGTCAGGGTTCAGCATCCATTAGCAATGTCACACCAGAGACCAGGCAAACCAGAGGAAGGAAGTGTGAGTGTTTCAGCCTTAAATATGTGACTGACTGACTGATCCTGGCGCTTCTGACAAGGGCGTAGCAAGCCTGTGTAGCCAGCAACCCCTTCAGCTTTTCCTCTTGGCCAAGGGCCCAAGCGTACTTCCTGCAGTAGTAGTCTTTGGTACAGTGAGCAATAACTAAAGCGGAAGCCAAGTCAGCCCCTTCTCTGGACAGTATCATCCCACTGCACAGGAAGGGAGCACTGTGGATTTGCGAGTGTGGCTCACTTGGAGAGGGCAGCCCTTCCACTTTTTAAATGCTAATGTTTTTCTGGACAGAATCAGAACCAGAATGGGCCCTCCAGAGCTGTCCTGGTGGTGAGTCTGACAAGCAGCTTTGGTACATTTCCTGTACAGACCTGGTAAGACTCATGTTTGGGTCTTCCAAAAAGAGAGAATGTTCTGTGCCTGAGAGAGCAGTTTGGTTTCCTGTTAGCCAGCATTCTAGTCCACAGGAGGGACCCGTAAGGAAATCCTTCCCAGAGGTGCCAGCTGGGGTCCAGAGCAGCTGGAAGGCAGAGTTGACCCCAGAAAGGAGCACACCGGGAAGGGCATGCATGCTTTTCAAAAGGAGAGGCAGACGGCTGGCTGGGGACAGCACCATGTGTGTATCTGCATGAGCAATGGAAACCCTGTCCTTTTGTCCGTTTTGGGTGGGGCCAGCAGAACTACTTCAGACAGTCAAGGGCTTGAGGTGCAGGTAGGCAGAGCATCGAATAACAGTAACCCCAGCAGCTAAGCAAGCTGTCACCTGACCGTTCTTCAGTGGCCCAGCATAGAGCTGGGTTTGATAGAAAATCACTGTGAGATACATAGATAGAAAAGCAGAGAACAAGGCTTTCATGGCTGCAGGCCTTGGGTATTCGGGGTCTTGAACATGCAAAACAAGTGACAGCCTTGTGAACACCACACAGAGTTCAACAGGATCTGTTTCTGGGCCTGTTGGTTCTTGTCTAAACCAGCTAGTCCTCTGCCCCAGGACCCCTAGCTGCTGGTGAGGTCAAGGACCTCTAGCATGGGTGAGGCTGAGGCTGCTGCAGCTGAAGCCACCTGACCTTTGCCTGGTCCTGCCTGCACCCATGGCAGGTCATGGGGAGATTTATTAGTGCGCTCTGTTTTCAGTGCCTGGGAAAGGTGGTAAAGGGCACCTGGTGAGCTGTCCATTGGGGAGACTCGAGTCCTACACTCACCTTCTTCAGCGGCCATAGCTGCCAGAGCACAGGAAAACGTCAGCCCCATATCCTGGGAGTTCATGCAGGATATAAAAGACGTGGGCATGGCAGTGAGCCTATAGCCGACCACTGCTACCTAGATGTCCTCCAGGACGGCTGCCATTTGCCCTCTGGAGTTTCCCGAGAGTCAGCACAGCCCGCACCTGCTCTCAGGCTGGGGGTTAAAGCAAAGGGCTTGAGCTGGGGGCTGTTGGGGAGAGGGCAAAGGTAGGGCCTGGGCAGCCACCTCCCTGTGACTGGTGTGCTTAGTGGGTAAGACTGAGCGGTGCAGGCAGAAGCCTGGGTCTGGACTGCTTGCCACCACCAAAATCCTAGAGCTCAGGGAAGGGGCAAACTGCTCTCTTGAGGGAAGGCAAAGGAGGAATTGTATTTGCTCTCTCCTACCCAGCAGGCCCATGGTCTCCATGGCAGTTTGGGGGAGGGGAGGGAGCCTCTAGTAAGACAGGAGCTCTGTCTACTTCACACCACCAGGCCCTTGTCTGTAAGCCAGCCACCTAACAGAATGTTCTGGAATGTTAAAGCCTTCCTGTTTTAGATTGCTCTGTGTTGTGATGAAAAGGGGAGAAAGGGGAGGAGGAATGTCCCATAGCTTTGAAGCAGTTCCCTAGGATTCCAGTGCTCCCTAAACAAAGGGAGATATGACCTGGGCCTCTCTCTTAGAGCATCCAGCCACTTGGTCCATAATGCACAGGCCAGGACCACTTATCTGCACAGCCTGGTGACACACCACTGGAGCTGTATGAAATCTTAGAGCCAAGTCCTGCTTGGAGATGCTCGGGACAGTGGACTCAACCCTGAATCCAGTCATGCCGTGCAGCCTTGTGGGCAAGAGGAGAGTCTGGCTGAGGAAGCGGAGGCCTTTGCAGGTGGCTGTGGGGGCTAAAGGTAATTGGCGTGGCTGCCTTTGATGTGGTCAAGCAGTGTTGCTGTTTTCGTCATGAGGCTAAATTGGAGCTGGCAGGCTATTGAGATCATGTCACAGCAGGGCTGCGGGTGAATGTAGGCCCATGTGCCCTGCTACAGAGGGATACTCTGCCTACCTGCCTGACTTGGTCTTTCTGTGCACACTCCTCCCCAGAGAAGCAGCCCCGGAGCAGCAAGTGGGCCAGAAACCTGGTTCAAAGCAGTTCCAGAGGCCTAAGCTCATCTAGTTGAAACTGCCCAGGCCCCACCCCACACAGCAGCCCCACAACCTTGAGCGTCCACCAGACTTTAAGCACTTGGCAGAAACGGTAAAGTCTGAGGGATGAGCAGTTCTGCTGGTTCATCACCATCCCCTCCAGCTGAGCGGACACTAGTGTTCTGCACTGCACTTGCACACTGGACCGCTGTGTGAGTCTCACCCAGGCCTCCCTAGAATTCTTGGAATACTCTGTTGCTGAGAAGGAAAGGAAATGGCTGCAGAAGACCAGGGGAGGCGGGGCTTTGAGAAAGCTGCTGCAGAGGGCCCTGGGGCTTGCTTGGCCTCTGCATGGGGAAGAAGAGGGCTTTGAGGCATCAGGTTCTGGCCCAGTGATTTTATTAGCTCCACTTGAGGCTGGTGGGAAGGAGAAATTTGTGGGATCTGACCTCACGGTGCAGCTGACCATGAGCCATTGGGTGGCCTTGTCTAGTGCCCAACAGCCTGGAGGAGTTCTAGGGCCAAGGAAGCCACAGTGGTGTCAACAGGCGAGCTGTGGAAGAGCAAAGAAAGAGATGGTGTTTAACGGCGGGAGTGGTCAAATGCTCCCTTTAAAAGGTGTGTGCCTCTTGAACCCACGTACCTGAAAGACCAGCTGGTTCTCAGAAAAGCCCGTATTAAAGCCCCAATGTCACAGTCACAGTGAGCCATTGTGTCCCAGCTATGCCTCAACGTCAGGACCTGGGCACCACCTGCCTGTGTGGGCCTGTCAGGCAGTCTGGACAAACACAGCCAGCCTGCCTGCCTGCCAACCCAAGTCCCTGCTTCCCGGACCTCTCCACACCCGCTCTGTACTGCGAGGTTCTGGCCACTATGGGCCTTGTCTACCAGGAACTGTGGGATACTGCTTGGAGATAGCAAGTGGGCAATTAGGAGCTTAAAATAGAAGCTTGTTATGTTTGAGACACATGTAAACCAGGCTGTGAGCAAAGAAAAGCGTGACACTGGGGCAGCCCCCTGAGAAAGCAGACTGTGGGTGGCAGTCTCAAAGGCAAGGAAATGGAGAGCTGTTAGCAAATCAACTGGGTGGGTGGAGTGTGCCGTGAGAGCTGCAGCCCAGGGGGACGGGGCCGCCACCCAGACACAGCTCCACGCATTCCTGCTCTGCATCAAAGGCCCCGAGGGATGGTGGAATGTCTTTGAACTTGGCCTTCTTCTGGCAGAGCCCAGGCCAGTCATTTAGGGCCACACTGCCCACCAAAGCCCCAGAGGACTGGCATGGATGGAAGGCTAGCCTCCCAGCAGGGCTAAATCTGAACAAAGCCATGCCACCCACTCACCCAGCTCTTGCAGGTGGGGATATCTGAACAAACCCCAGACAGACAGGGCAACGGCTGCCTGCATCCTGGAAGTGTGGGTGGAGAGGGCACAAGTCTTGAACACTAAGCCTCCTTTGGACACATTTGATCCAAATTTAAGTCCAGCACAAAAATAAGCTACCTTTGGTCTCAGGACAAACAGCCTCAGCAGGTGTGGAGGCCCAGATGGCTGGTAGGAAGGAGGAAGGACCTCCCTGCTTAGTGGTCCGTCCACCCTGGGCACTGAGCAGCGTTCCTGGCCTACATCTCTCATCATGGGTCCTGGCAGGTGAGGAGGGCCCTACCATCCAAGTCAGCTTCTCTTCCTGATCTTACGGGACTGGAGTGTGAGCATGGCATCACCTTTGCGGGGCCTCAGCCTGTTTCCTTCAAGTGGATCCCAAATCCTGGATGCTGTCTATGAAACAAACCACAGGAGATCCCAAATACCAGTGAAGGTTGGGTTCTGTGTAAGTTAGGAGGTGGCTCCTCCCCAGGGTAGGGGATGCAGGGACCAGAGCTATCTCTCTGGGCTCTGTGGTCACTGAGCCACCTTGTCCTGGCCAGGCTGCAGCGCTGAACTGATGGGTGGACATGTAGGCCACAGCCCTGCTTTCCAAATCGGGCTCCTCTGGCTTTCACTCCTAGTGTCATCTTTTTCCTGAAGGCCACGTCTGCTTCAGCGTGTGTGACATACGGGCTGGCAGGGCAGTCCTGCATTGTCACTGCTGCGTGTAGACCCCTAAAGATGGGCTGAGGAAGGCAGCCTGGTGCTGTGGTCAGGGCCAAGACTGCCGACTCCCACGGTCTCTCACCACCAGGCCTGTTTCCACAATGGGAGGAGTCCCATTGTGCAGTGACGGGGCCACAAGGTGGTGGTCCCTGATATGGGAAGACATGGGGGACAAAAATGGTTGAGAACTTTTGCTAACCTGAGCAGTCAGCCACTTGGTTCCCATACCTGTGAGCTGGAGCCAGGCGCCTCAGGACCTGCAGAAGGTGGCCAGTGTTCCTGATACTTTCCAGGTGCTTCTCGTTGGAGGTGACCTGCAAGGGGACAAGACGACAGCAGTCAGCTGCTCCTTCCCTGACTTGTCCTGGTGGGTGGGTGTCAGGCCCACACATAAGCATACAGCCTGTGTTCTAGGTGACATCACGGAGGCTAGTGAATTCAAGATGGCCTTGTTCCCGTACCCACACTGGCTGGCCTCAGGTCACCTCCACTGCTCAAGAAGTCCATGTCTTTCCCCTTGATCATAGCAACTACAGCAGGATTGGCATCCCTCGTTCTCAGAAGAACCGGAACAAACAGTTCACGGGTCAGTTAGGTGTGCATGTGGGTTCTGAGTTGCATGTGGCTGAGTGTACCAGAGACCCACTGTCTGTTCACCTGCCGTTAACTGTGGTTCCTGCAGAGACACGAGAGTGGCTTACAGGAACTGCACAGAAAGACGGCTGTCTGAGAATGACAGCCCTGCCTGATGGCCGGAGGGAGCACACTTCAGGCTGCATCTGGTACATCTAGGCCCATTTGCTGCTCTCCCCAGCCCCGAAAGGGGACCGCATGCAGGCTTGGTGCATGTAGAGGCGGTACTTCGGGGAAGTCGCCCCAGAAACTGCGGTGAAATGACTGCCTTTAAAAGCCCCACACTACCGTGTAGGAGGCGCACTGGGAAGCTCCTGGGCAGTGAAGCGGCCAAGGGCCTGGCCGTGGTAGCACCATGAGCGCAGCATGAAGAGAGCCGAAGGTGGACTGGATCTGACCCAGGACACAGGGAGTCACCTTGGTCCAGTCTAAATGTGACATCTTTATCAGTGTCCCCAACACACACTAAAGGTTCAGGGAGTGTCTTGGGAGAGGAGGCAGAAAGAACGTGAGAACCGGAGGGTGGGGAGGAGGCTGTGAAGTGCTGTGTTCTGGACATGGCTACTGCACCTAGGAACTCTGGCAGCTTTAGTCCCCATCTGCGCAAGATCTAGGCGTCTGCAGGGTCTGGGGTCGGGGTGGGCAGGGATGCTCCCTCCACTGGGGGCGACCTCACACCTGGGCACATGGGCAGCACTAACTGGACCTAATGGGTTATTTTTTTAAAGGACGGAGTTGGGTGAGGGAGCTTGTTGGGGAGATGTGGGAGAAGTAAGGGGAAGTTAATAAATATCACAATTTTTTTTTTAAAGCAAGTTGAACTCACTGGGAACAATGAGATTTGAGGCACACATGAACTTTAATTGCAGCTGCTGTCTTACAAGGATGAGTACATTAGACATTACAGCTGTGCAGAGTTCCAGAGCCGCTGAGTGAGAAAGGACCAGCGTGCCCCCCTTCTGTCTCCCTGAGCAGGATGTGTGCCCATCTCTCAAGCAGGCTGGCATGGGAAGAAGGCCATACATGTCTGAGTTGTGGTGCACCTGTTTTACTAGGCATGGCCACTTTGAGGTCGACATGCCCCACGTCTAGAAGTCCCCAGAGAGAAGTGGACAGAGAGCTCCAGGAGATGCCCAACTGGAGACACGGGAAGGAAAGCGCTCTCAAGCCCCCAGGGTGTACAGGTTTCCTGCTCCCTGCCTTCCCTTCTGCTGTGGCCTAAGCCACAGGCAATCCTGTGGCCCCGCAATGGCAGTGACTGCAGCTGATCACTGGTGTCTGCAGATGAAACACCTTCCTCTGCTCTAACAATGTTGAGTTCTGATGTGACAATTTTGTGAACATAGGCAGCTTCACAACAAACAGAAAATGAAAGAGCCATAAGCCAGAAGGTCCTGGGATGATGCTGATCCGGGAGGGGCTTGGGAATGCAAGCTCACACAGTACAAATGCCTGGGCTCCCTTACCCCACCTGACTGCAGATGTGGGACCATCAGACAGCATTGCATTACCAGAGACCTCTAAGTCTTAACATCCCAGCCCAAGCACAGGGGCAGGGACACACCAGGTAGAGTCACATGACACGGGAACCTTTTGGTCCAAGTCTGAAGCACGGTCTCAACTTGTGGTTGAATCTACAGAGCAATTTCTGCTACTAAAACAAAGCTAGTTATTGCCAGCGGGTTTCCAGCCAGCCAGAACTGCATGACAGGACATTTTAAACAACCAGGATAAAATCTGAAGTTGGCATGCAAGCATCTAGGAAAGTCTAAACTTGGATAAAATAATCATAGCTAGACATGGTGGCATACACCCTTTATGCCAGCACTTAGAAGGCAGAAGCAAGCAAAACTCTTGAGTTCAAGGCCAGCCTGGGCTATGTAGCAAGTTTCAGGCTAGCCAGAGCTCTGTGGTAAGACTACGTCTCAGACAAACAAGACACAGGTGACACACAGGATTACAGTGACATAGGCCTTTGGCTCATCTGACCAAGACTGAACTGCTAACCACTTAACACTCTAGAAACGGAAGGTGTAAGAGGAGCCAATGGTAGCAGAGAAGTGATTCCCACCACACGTGCACACGCACACACACAAATAATTTTCTCAAAAGAACCAAATAAAACCAAACAAGAACACAGCACAGGATTGACTCAGAAGTAAAATGGAGTGCCAGTGAAGACATGAACAGAAAGCCATCAGTTTGAACACAGAAAAGGAGACGTCCACGTGAGCAGTTTCGGAGCTGCAGGATAGGAGGATGGAGAAAGAGCGTACAAAAACATCAGAAATCCCAGCTGCATCTGTTTTAGGTGTGGCAGAGGTGGTACCCACCAAGACACACTTCCCACTTCACACCCCAATATCCTATAACCCAGCCACACATGTGGCAGAGGCCTGTGGCACAGCACTTGGGAGGTACAGGAAGAGTTCAAGGTCAGCCTGGGCTACCTGAGGCCCTGCCTCAGAATAAGCAGGTGTGTGTCTCTGGGTGCTGGCGCCTGCAGAGACAGTTTCTGGTCTCCTGGGACTGGCATTTCAGGTGGCTGTGTAGCCGTCTGCCATAGGTGCCGTGAACTGGACGCCAGTCCTCCGCAGGAGCACGGAGGGCTCTTAACTGCTGGGCCACCTCTCCAGCCTCCTGTACCAAGTAGTTTATAATCCCCCTGCTACCACTAAAGCTAGCAGACACGAAGACACGGCAGATCAACTGAGGCGCAACGCTACACGTGTTCGAGTAGAATGGAAGAGAGCCGGAAAGGAAGTCAGGGAGCCCTGGGCGTGAACAAATAACTGAAAAGGACGATTTTTCAGAGCCCCGCAGAGTAGTAGCTTACACCCAGCAAGCAAGTTTCTAAATGAGTTTTAAAATAACCCAGCAACATAACACCCCACCAGCCTCCCGAATGCTTAATAAAATTATGATAGAACTCCTTCAGATACAGATAACTAACTGGAAAGGAACCTGGGGGGTGGGGGCAGGATAGTTTGACGAGCCATGGAACCTAGTCTTAGTCTTAAGGTTCACCTGGGGCTGGAGCGACCTTGCAGTACGGCAGTGGCAAGAGGGGTGTGTGAAGAAGTCAGGGCCACTTAGGTGTGAGTGGTGGTTCCCTAGTCCCAGGGCATGGTCTCTCTAACCACTACAGGGTGTGGAACTAAGCTGAGAACAGAGAAAGGTTCTCTTTTGATTGGCTGCTTTCTCAATACTTAAGTTTCACCAAAACCCCAACTGGGTTTCTTTACACCTATTGCTTTTTGGAGCTGGGTCTGTTCTGTGCAAACAGGCCTGGAAAGACACGGCACCTTTGGCATGGGTAGGCAAGCCGACACTCGTCTGCTGGGAAGCTGAATTCACACGAGACAAAGACTCTGGGAGGAACATTTCAGAGGGAGCTGGTGGAGACGCCCAGCAATGAGAGCTCTTTCTGAGGGCACCAAGTCTCACACACCCAGAGGCTGAGCCAGCGTGGCTGAGTCTTGCCACTTGTCCTCTGCACAAGCAGATCTTGGTATTCAAAATGTCACACGGCAGGTGCCCATTTCTCAGCTTTATTCTCGTCTTGCTACATCAGCCAGGTCCAGCATGCCAGTCATTACTTTATGCTGGCAAAGTGACTGGTAGCATTTGGCTACCATCAAATCAAAACAGAAACAAAACTTAAACTGAATACATGAAACTTACCTAATCATTAGAGTTGGGGAATCTGAGCTCAGTATTAAGGCCAGTTTTACCCAGTTTTATTTCCGTGGTTGCGATAAAATTGTGACAAGCAGCAGCTTAGTGGAGAGGGGACTATTGAGTTCCAGGCTATGGTCCATCGCTGTAGCAAAGTCAAGGCAGGAACTTCAAACCTCAAGTCGCATCACATTCACAGTCAAGAGCAGGAAAAAAAAAAAAGAATGCATGCCTCTTGCTTGGCAGCTAGTGCCTAGCTCAATTATTCATTCCTAAATAGTAGAGAATGCCCTGCCTAGGAAATAGTGCTGCCCACTGTGGGCTAGGTCTTCCCACATCCACTGACAAGACAACTCCTACAGACATGCTCACAGGTCAAGCAAATATAGACAGTCTCTCTGAGGTTGTATCAAGTTGACAACAAAGTTTAACCAAGAGTTTAGAATTGATGCTGAGGGGGGCTGGAGAGATGGCTCAGAGGTTAAGAGCACTCACTGGCTCTTCTTCCAGAGGTCCTGAGTTCAATTCCCAGCAACCACATGGTTGCTCACAACCATCTATAATGAGATATGGTGCCTCTTCTGACCTATAGGGATATATGTGGGCAGAATACTGTATACATAATAAATCAAAAAAAGTGATGCTGAGGCCATGCTTTAGTGTGTGTTATATGCACGTACATAAATGTCTGTATATATAAACATACACATATACATAGATATACATACACATGCAGTCTACATAAAACCACAAAACCTGGAAACATACCCAGCCTGACTCTCAGCCTTTCACTCCAGCTCACTGAGAGTGTCCGTCACACCCGTATACACAGAGCACCTGAAACCACCCCACCCCACTGCAGTCCTACAGGTCCTCCCGGCCCCACACCTAGATTCTGGCTCCCTGATCTATACTTCAGCTTCCCACACAACAGCCCAGCATGAGGAGCCATCATGGCAGGACCTTGAAGGTGGCGGCCTCTTCAGTGTGCGGCCAAGGCTGTGAGAACAGAGACAGATCCAAGCCCGCATATCAGAATGGACTCTGCTCCTCATCTTCACAGGCCTCAGGAACTGGTGTCAATAAACATGATTCCTTCATGAAGCTCGAGAGCGGACTGCTCCCCCCCCCAGCCGTGTGTGTGTGTGTGTGTGTGTGTGAGCGTGTGTATTTGTGTGCATGTGTGTATGAGCGTGTGCTTGTGTGTGCATGTGTGCACGTGCACCTGCTGTGGCACCACTCAGTGTGGGCAGGCCCCCGCCCTAGTGTTTGTTTATAATTGTTAATATCTTTGGTGATCCTGTGTGACAAAGCAAAGCCAAGGCCCTTGAGCATCTCCGACAGGTCTGGGCAATGCCGACAGATGGGACACACAGGGGCAGCCCAGGTGCTCCTTGGCACTTGTTGCAGATGCGTGCATCACACGAGGGGGATTAGTTTTAATTCTGTGGCTTCAGATCTCACAGGTACGAGCAGAAACGAGCAGGTAACTATGACAACTCTACTTCACAGAGTTAAAATTTCAGAACAAAATCTCCCCGTTCAACCCTCATGTCCTACGTTCAGCCTCCTACGTCTTCTTCGTCTGCCCGGCTGCCTTTTCTTATTTCCTCAGAGTCATTTCTCTAGACTGCTTCTCAGGACACGGATGCCGGGACAGGTGTCCGAGGAGAGCCAGGTGGTGTGACGTCAGGGACAGCCCCTCTCCTGCCCTCTGTCATGTGTTGAGGGGCACATGCTGGGCCTTCCCGGAAGCTTCTCTCTGTGGCGGCTGCTGAGGTGTCACCTCGTGCTCACCCACACTGTTGGGTGCTGACTGAGCGCATCCCAGATGGACGAATGGAGAATATTCACAGTCTCCAGCTGCTGACCTGCATTGGGGGTAATGGTGGGGGTTCCCCAGAATCCACTTAGAGTTTTATCTTTCCCACAAAGCATGTTGGGCTCCTAAACAAGAGGAGGTACTGAAAAAAGCTAGAGATGTCTCAGAAACCGAACTGACCATGTCTTAGTCAGTGCTCTGCTGCTGCGAAGAAACACCATGACCACAGCAACTCTTATAAAGGAAAACATTTAACTGGGGCTGGCTTACAGCTCAGGGGTTTAGTCCATACCGCCATGGCAGGAAGCATGTCTGCAGGCAGACATGGTGCTGGAGAAGAAGCTGAGAGTTCTACATCTGGATCCACAGGAGAGAACCACTGGGCCTGGCCTGAGCTTCTGAATTCCCAAAGCTCACCCCCAGTGACACACTTCTTTCAACAAGGTGACACCTACTCCAAACATGCTACACCTCCTAATGCCACTCCCTAACCGCTCAAGCACATGAGTCTATGGGGCCATTCCCACAACCTGATCGGTAAATGCACAAAAGAATGAACAGTTCTCAGAAGAAGAAATACAAACAGCCAGTACGGATCAGGAACAGTCTCGCACCTCAGTCATCAAAGACATGGAGGTCAAAACTACACTGAAATTTAATCTCACCCCAACCAGAACGGTGAACATCACAAAAACAAGCAAGGCCTCAGCAGTTAAGAACACTGGCTGCCTTTCCACAGGACCCAGGTTCGATTCTCAGGACACACACAGCAGTTCAAAACTATCTGTAGCTCCAGTTCTAGGGGACCCAATGCCCCCTTCTGGCCATTAATGGGGACTAGACATCCATGGTGCACATTCAGGCGAGACACCCACACACATAAATTAATAGCCCGGCAGCAGTGGTGCACGCCTTTAATCCCAGCACTTGGGAGGCAGAGGCAGGCGGATCTCTGTAGTGCAAGGCCAGCCTGGTTTACAGAGTGAGTTCCAGGACAGCCAAGACTGTTTCACAGAAAAACCCTGCCTCAAAAACAATCAAACAATCAATCAATAAGAAAGAAAGCAAAAGGGTGTAGAACGAAGAAACTTCAGCTCTGCGGGTGGGAATGTGAACTGGGACCGCCGCTGTGGGATCAGCGCAGAGTGCTAGTGAACCTGGAAAGGAAACCACAGATGATCCACAAACCACCAAGTGCAGCACCCACAGGGATCTACGTCAGCGCACCATGGAGAAGCTGCGTGGCCACGTGGGCTGTTGGTGCTCACAGCAGTCAGGAAGTGAAGCAGCCGGGGTGGGCCATCAGCAGACAGATGACACAGTGGAGTGCCACTCAGGCTGAGAGGGAGGCAGAAATGATGTCGTCTGCAGGAGAATGGACGTGAAGCGAGCTGGCCTCGGGAAGCCCCCTGCAGTGTTCGCTCCCGTCTGTGGGGAGAGGTCTGCGGAGTTCAGGGCGGTCGCTCCTAGTGGCTGAAGTCATAGGGGACATGCACACAGCCCACCCTGCACAGCTTCCCAGATCCAAGACGCTGTCATGCAGAGGGTGCAGAGGTCAGGCTGGGAGATCTGGCCTTAGCTAGGCGCTGACGCTGGTGGCCTTATCCTCTCTTCAGCCTTCACTTCCTCCTCCTGGGTGGTCTAGCCAGAGGCCGCGGATGGCAAGATGAGTCTCAGTGTTTTCTTTGTCGCCCCATAGGACACAATTATTTTCTAGATGAAATTTACCCACAGTTGCTTCCTCTGTTGCTTGAGCCCAGCCAGTTCTCTCAGCTCTCCACAGGGCAGGTAAAAATGCCCTCATTGCTTAGAAACTGTTCATAATTACAACTATTTCCAGCCATTGCATCCAGTGTGTCTAAAGTGTTGACTGTAGGAGAGCTGGTCTGGGAAACCTAATAGGCCTGACTGAACTAACTACCCACCACAGCCGGCCCCAAATAAATGAGACGAAGAAACAGGCTTAATTGGCAAGAAATCGGAGTTACGGACCTCTTATGGGATTAGCCATAAACTAGGGCCTACCCAGAGAAAGTTCTAGTGATGGATACGGTCAGGGTGCACATTTGCCAAGAGACCTAAAGTAAGTTTAGAAACAAAACCAAGAGTCTCCAAGGCAACAGCAGGGGGCAGTGGGATGTGGCTGCCATAATTCCTCACCAGAGAGAATGTTCCAGGTGGAAGACATCATGTGACCTGGCAAATGTGAGGCCGTGGGTCAGAAGAAGCGAAGTGCCGCTGAGTAGACACTGTGTGTACTTGAGCTGTGGGCGTCACAGCAAGCTGGCCCTATGGCAGTGGGGCACGGACGCTGCGCTCAGGAACATGGATGATATGTGTATGTATGAGCTGCGGGCGTCACAGCAAGCTGGCCCTATGGCAGTGGGGCACGGACGCTGCGCTCAGGAACATGGATGAATATGTGTATGTATGTGCCTGTCTACTTGTCTGTGTATGTGCGCATGTGTGTATATGCATGTGTATGGATACGTGTGTCCATGTGTGTATGCACATGTATGTGGGGAGGGGAAGGAGAAGGAGACTTGGAGGGGGAGACTAACATACCTGCCATCTGCGGCCATTTCTCTGGACTTAACCTGTGGAGGGAGGGAAGCCGAGCGGAGGCCGGGTTAACCTCACAGCTGACTTTGCTCAGTTCACCTCTTTACGAAGGGAAGACACTCCAGAGTGTTAGCTGCTTCACCGTTCTGTGCTGTTCAGCCACGGAAAGGGCAGCGAGGAAATCCTTACGAGGTGCCCTCCCCCAGGTACAGCGTGAGTCCCTGCAAGCATCTGGGACAAGCTCCAGGCTCCAGTGCGCCCTCAAGGCCAAGGTGCTCAGTGTGTCAGGGACAGGCAGGAAGGACGCATGGGGCGGGTGAGGTGAGCACACGTGAACTGCCCCTCAGGTGACCCTCTGTGTGGGGACTCGGGATATGTCCTAGTTGGGTGAAGTCACAAACATTGTGTAGCCCTTTCTCTTGTGGGGTTAAACATCTAAGTAGTCCTTGGGAAGCAGGGAGAAAGTCTGACTCCTTCACAGGCTATACGCAAAACGCTCCATTCCCACGAAAGGGCTCTGTGCCCTCCAGATGAGGCCAGGGTGGGCCACGGGGCTTGCACCTGAAGATGGCAAGTATGGCTGCATATTGATTCTTGGGGCAGAGGGGACACCAGCTAATTGACAAGTTCCACAGTATTCTCCATAGACTTACTACATGGACATTTTGGTAAGTGATCACTTCTTAATACATCACCAGATTCTTCCCTCGGTGAGCTGTGGCCCTTCTGAGCCACAGTACAATGGGTGACAAGATAGTTGTGACCAGCTGTGGATTTTGCTCAGAATTTTGAGCAGAAACCTTTGCTCCCGGAAGCATGACACCCATAGGTAAGGAAGGGGACAGAGGGGCCATTACAGGTGGGCTTGGTCCCCACACGTCTTGGAGGAGTCTATGCACAAAACTCTGTTAATGCAAAACAGGAGGTTTTGGGGTCGGAGGAACGGGAGTGGAGGCCACAGTGGTCAAGCTGGTGGCTGAGCCCATGCCCTGGCTTCCTCATTGTGGACCAGGCCCTGAGTCTCCACTCAGGGAGGAAGGTGAGGGGCTGTTCTAGCCAGTGGGCAGGTACACAGCCAAGGAAGCCAGAGGCAGAGATGCATGGACCCAGGGAGTGACCTGAATGTTTCCTGGGTGCAGCAGCAGGCAGGTACCTCCATGAGACTCACCCTCACCTCAGGGACCTGCTCAGGAACCACCTGGGTCCTTGGGCAGCCACCAAAATAGGAGCCAGGGAAGCCACCCGAGCCCACAGTGATTCAGGTCCTCTATGGCCCTACTCTGTCCTCCAAACTTCACCGTGAACGTCTTTGTCTCTAAGGGGCACTGAAACGCTTTCCCATTAGCAAAACTGGGAGGAAAATAAAACAAAAAGGGAAATTGGAATTACAGTATGTTTGTTTTGGCTTCATGGTTAAAGTTGTCAGGCACCAATTAGTGACAATTTAAGCCTGGCCCTGACTGCTGGAGGCCAGGATCCCCATGCTCCTGTGGTCTTGGTCAAGGGTCTTGATCAAATGCTGACAGTCTCTTTAAATACCTGTAAGATGACCCAATTGTGCAGCCCTTGTGTGACTTACCCTCCTCCCTTTCTTTGGGGGTGCCTTTGAGGAAGGTTATTTGCGGGAGAGCGGACACATGGCTGAGGGAGATCAGGAACTATGGTGGGGAGGCGGGGCTTGGGAAACAGGGGTCAGCTGACCCACACAGGAGAGGACTTCCTGGCCAGAGGTTAAATTGGCCTCCATATAACGCATTGTTAGCTAACGCAAGGACTGGGAGTCCTTCCCATAGTCTTTAGCCTCCCGCACAGGTGTTCACAGGTCCTGCTCCATACTCAGTGGGGCATCTGGGGACCCCAAGCTTCCTGCCCAGACCGGGGCCTGTGAATTCCCTCTGCTCTCTGCTCTGTGCGTTCTGCTCAGGGACTCTGTTGTAGTCCATCCCCCACCTGCCCCATTCCTCCCTTTGGCTATTTTTAACAGGAGGGCAAATTTGGGCTGTATAACTCCATGTTGACCAGAAGCAGAAATCCTAATATTAATTTATAATATTCCACCTGCCCAAGCCCACCTCATGTCTCCCCTGTTGCTGGCCACATGGGAGTTTCCAGTTCTTGGAATTTGGAGCAGTCCTCAGCTTACCGCATATTTTAATGTTACCCAGAAACACAGGCAGACAACAGCACAATGACACATTGTAGCGATTGTGTTCTTCTTCCAGAGCTAAAGATTCACTAACTTCCCTGGAGGGCAGAAGGACCTGCCTCTTGAAACCTGGTGGAGCCCTTAGAATTGCAATCTAAATTATTCATGAGATCTTCGCCACCGACAAATCCAAATTGATGTCAAGCCTTGGCCTAGAACTCACGGCTATAGCAATAGTGGCCCAGAATAAAGATGTTCGTGGACCCGAGTGGCTAGATGAGCACTGTGGTCATTTCCACCACGAGAAGCCGGGTTCAGCTGCTGCTGCCCAGTTCCTGTCACTTCTCGGGGTCTCGCATGCACTGGATGGCAAAGATGAGGAAAGTTTATGTGACAAGCTGCTGCTGCCTCACCTACACAGTTCAGATACCCTGGGCTCGGGGTTTTGCCTGCTAGGAATTCTGGGTAAGACTACATGAATTTTTAGTAAGCTATGGTTGCTCTCTGCACTGCCCCTCAACCTGGCTCAGAGGCCCACATTCCAGGGGAGTCAGAGCAGAGAAGTGGGTTATTCTAGCAGAGTAAGGGGGAGAGAAAGGGGGACAGAGGGAAGAAGGGAGGGAGACAATGAGTGAGTGGGTGAGTGAGTGAGTGAGTGAGTGAGTGAGTGAGTGAGTGAGTGAATTCCTCACAGCCCTGGAAAGGCTCCTTGTTGTTCTCCATAATGGCCCAGAGGGCAGTGATGGAGCAGAGTGAGCGATGAAGGGTAAGCTGGACGCTGGGGCACCGGGGTCATGATCCCAGAGAAGAGCGATGTCCAGTACTCACACACCCCCCACCAGTTTTCAAGGCGGCACTATGGCACCCGGTTAGGGACTCTGTGGCAACGTTTGCAGACGGATTTTTGCTTTAGACAGTGTTTGCCTTACCTGACATGCACTCAGGCAATTTGGAGGCAAGCCATTAAGAATAGAAAAGCAAAACATTAGATCAAAAGATCAAACTTTACAGAGCGCCCACAGGATCAAAGTCCCTGCTCATCCCTGACTGCGGGAGTGTCATCTGGCAGAGGCAGAAAGCATGTCTTCTGAGAAATACCCTTTTCAAAGAAAGATGAGAACCCACCCCCAAAGGATGGCTGCAGGGTGGGTAGAAAGCTCCCGGGGACTTGTCCTGACAAGCGGGGTGTGGGTTGGATGCTAGGGTCCTCAGGGGGAGCATCTGTTGGGGAATGAACGTGGCCAGACTCTTCCCTCACATTTCAAGGGGCCACGGTGACAACCAATGCTGCCACGCCCCTCAAGTGAGCCTGGCCCACCTTCCACTTGTTACCCAGGAGGAGCAGGTGGCTCATACGTGGTCCCAACTGGGCCTGGATATCCCACGAGACTGAATTAAAGGGCATGACATATGGAACATCAAGTGCCCTCTCTAGCTTCAGGTTCTAGACAGTGACACAGCGTGACAAGGAGGCAGACCCCTGGTGATCCGCATGGGCCTGACATGGTAGAAGGCGTGCTGGAAATGCCCTCTGAACCACAGGCTCGGCCACGTGGCTGGCCTCAGGCAATGGCTTTTCTGACCAGCTTTCCTTTCATGGTTGCCTGGTGTACACTAGGCTTGTAGCCCACAGGCAGCCCCCAGCTCGACCAATGGCTGCTTTCCCAGAGTTCCCTTTGGAGGAAGCGCCTCACTTCGAGCTGACCTATAGCTGCTGCTGCCTGGGTCACCTCAGGCCGGAGCTCTTGCCGCTGTGCCCTTCATGTGGCTGAGGGGTGTGTGTCAGAGGATGACTGTGGCTGCTCACAAGTGACCGGAGTGGCCAAGGTTAATCTTGCTATTGACAGAAACTTGAGAAACTGACTTAAAGCTGGGATCCTAAAAGACTATGCTTGCTGGGGCCTCACTTGGAAAGACATGTTGACAGGCCTGACTGAATGGGGGACTCTTTCCATCTTTAGAGATCAACTCCTAATGCTGTCCTATAGGTTAATGAGGGTACATTGTGGCCGTGAAGGTCCTCCAGACATGATTGCCCCGAATCCCTGTGAGACCCCTGTGAGGTGGGTGCTCTTGGGTCTTTGCTTCTCAGAGGTGGGGTGAGTAAGGCCACAGAGTGAAGACTCATGAATGAGTCTGGTAGCTGAGTAAGGCTGGGTTTTCAGATCTGCCCTGGTTGGGACTCCGAGGCTACAAACCTTCTGTCAGTTAAAGCAGCTCCCATCCCCCCATACATCTAGGAGCAGACAGGGTCAAGATAGGGAAGATTCTTCTTTAGGGCCTAGAAAACACCCAAGGGTGCAGCCATAGTGATGGCACAGGGGAGGGAGGCTGGGGGCGGTGGGCCAAGGTGGAGATCTAGGACATGGCTTCCTGCTGCAAACACAGGTTCCCTTCCTCTATTCCATGCTCCAGTATTCCCACATGAAGCCTCTCCACCCTGCCTCTTGCTCTCTCTCTGCAAGACTTTCACATGAAAGTGGCAGGTGTCCAGGAGCCGGATGTCCGCCATCTCCTCATGACTGGTCCTTCTAAGGACCACAGGCCACACCTTCCTGGTGGCAGGATACTGCACTGTGCATGCAGACTGCTTGCTGAGGCTGGAAGAGGAAATGGTGCAGAAGACTTCAAAGATGCCCCAATAATCCTGAGCCTCAGAGAGCCTTGCAGCAACTGATGAAGCTGAGAGTTGAAACATACACACACACCCAGCAGGCAGGACCTGGGTTGCATGAAGGCTGAGCAAACACAGGATTTAGGAATTTATTCCCCCCTCTTCCAAGAAGCAGGAAGAAATCATTTCTGTTTAATTTGGTAGAGGAAGAAACAGGACTCAGGCAGACAGAGGGATATGGTTTCCTGCTGGCTGGAGAACTGAGGGGATGTGAGGGTGTAGTCTCCCCGAGTTACACCCCTGGGATATGGACTTCAACTGGGAATGGAACAGGATGCTTATCTTTGTATTGATTTTTCTTGGTCCAAAATTCAGAAACGAAATCAGATCAAACGGGACCTGCAAGGGGTGAAATTTGGTTGTGTGACTTTGATCTCAAAGAGCCAGGACCAAGGAAGGGCAGCTTCATTCTCCCTTTGCCCCAGGGCACAGATACTCTGGGCATCTTAGCTCTCATCTGATGCTGATAAAACAGAACACCAGACACAGGTGAGTTACAGAGAACCAAGATTTATGTCTCTCGGCTCTGGAATCGGAAGCTTCAAGGCCAAGAACCTGCCACACGCAACAGTCTTTCTGCTGTCACTAAAAGATGGAGGGAGAGAGAAAGACTGAGAGGATGGAGAAGGGAAGGAGAGGGAGGGGCAGAGGGAGGGAGGGGAAAGAGGAGGGAGGGGGAGAGAGAAAGAGAAAGGGAAGGAGGGAGGGTGGGAAAAGGAGGGGGAAGGAGGGGAAGGGGAGAGGGAAAGAGAAAGGGAGGAAGGGGAAGAAGGAAGGAGGGAGGGGAAGGAAATAGAGCAGGAGGGAGGATGAGAAGGAAGGAGGGAGGCAGGAACACACAGCCATGTATCAGGAGCCCTCTCTGTGGTAACAGCTCCAGGCCCTTCCCAGAGCCTTAATGACGCACTACCGCTCAAAGGTACCAGCCCCTAACACTGTTGCCTTGAGGATTTGATACCTCCTGATCTCTGGGGACAAGGTCCAAGCCTAGAGAGATTGCTTCAACCACAGAAGCGTCTCGCCTCCTCCTAGGATGGCGCTCTCGTTTTCCAGAACCCTTGCATAGAGGTGAGGGGGCTGCAGTCCTCCTGAGGCACCGGGGGTGGGGAGAAGTCACTTTCCGTCACCAGTGTTTACTCCTGTGTGCCTTGTTTACCACGGTTACACATGGAGGACAGGGTACACATGTCTGTTTTCTTAAGCGTGGCTGGAAAGCCTTTTGGACCTTGATCCCGTGAGCCTGTGTAAACACAGTCAGAGGATTAAATGTCTTTAGAATGGCTTTCAAGCTGCCAGTGTCTGAGGCGGGTGAGGAATGAGTTATGGGAACACAGTGACTTCTTTGATGAGAAGAGAGCGTTACATTCCGGTGTGAGTCTGGTGTCCTGGGCCGTGGGCAGCACCTGACTGTGAAATTCAGTGCCCTCCCTTCCTTCCAAATGCAGTTTTGCCCAGGCACTCCCCAACACAGTTTGCCCCAGCGAAGAGGAGCCCCAAAGTAGGACTTGGGCAGCCAGAGCTATCCCTGACGAACTCATTTCTAGAAAAGTACCTCAGCCTGAGGCCAGGAGGCCTCAGCAGGAGCATGCTGAGGCCTCCAGAGAAGGCTCCCCTCTCTAAGATTTCCATGTGGCTCAGAGAGCCTCCAGTGGGCTCTCTGTACCGGGGTGTATGCTCGCTGTCTCCACCAGTCTGACACAGAAAATCTATTTCCTGCTGATAATGAAAGAAATTACTAAAACATGGCCCTTGGAATACTGTGAGGAGCCTCAATTCCCAGAGCCCTGATGGGCCCAACACTTGGTACTTAGAAGGTGTGAATGCTGTACTTTTGGGCTGCATTCCAGGGAAGAAGCCCTCCCTGAGTGGTCAGGGTGCCCAGCTAGCGTAGATTGGTCAAAGACAGTGAGCGCCAGGGTCCCAGCAGAACAGGGCTTCCTGCAAAGAGCTGCCCGTCTGTTTCACAAAGCCGGGAGTGGCCAGTGGAAGCAACTGTCCACTCCCGGTCATCTCATCTGTTTTTCTGTTTCAAACCTTTTAGATAACCTATTGATCTAGTCAGGGCAGTTCCTGGAGCATCATAAACTGCATACCTACCAGGCCCTTAATTTAATAACATGGCATTGTCTGAGCACTCTGAACTCCTCAGTTGTGGCAAGGGCTTGCTGCGCTCACTGGGTCAGGTGTTGAGAGGACTATGGTTACCTCCAAGAGCAATTCCATATGCTCCAAACTTTCCCTTAGATTTTACAAGCTTGACTTCTCTACGATGATCATAAACACAGCCCCCCTGAGTTCACCATTCTGGAGTTGCCTGAACACACAGTTTATGCTGCAAAGGCAGAGGCTAAGGCAGTTTTCTCCAGTGAGAGTCTAGAGTCGGCTCCTCGGGCATCTGCCACAGAGAAGAAGTAGCACAGGGGGACCTTGGGGTATTTCAACCTAACTTCTCCTCAGTGTAAGAAACTTAGCTCGGGGCTCAAAGGAGCAGAAGAAACCATCAGAGGGAGTGAGCTAGCCTAGGACCCTGCATCTCATTACACTGACCTGCTGCTGTCCTTGCTGTTTGGGACTTCTGGGTTGATGAGCAGATGTGACGGTGTAGATGGTGGTAGCTGTCTCTAGAAGGGTTGCTATGTTTGGGGTTTTACATCGACAGCCACAATCCTGGAGCAGATAGGCTTAGAGAGCACCACCATTTACAGGCAAACCATACAGAGGAAGGTCACTTCCGCCGAGCTGTAAAGTCAAGGAGCTGGGAAGCCAGCGCTCACAGGCTGGTTCCACAGCCCTCATCAGTGCCGCACTGTGCTGTGCTGCTGTGCTGTGCTGCTGTGCTGTGCTGTGTGCTGTGCTGCTGTGCTGTGCTGTGCTGCTGTGCTGCTGTGCTGTGCT
>PVIU01010676.1:0-68742 GCA_004026605.1 Ondatra zibethicus | reverse complement strand
TCCCTCCCTCCCTCCCTTCCTTTTTATGTCTAAGGCAGCAGAGAAAGAAAGTATGAGGCTGTAAAGAGGAAAACCTCACTCTCTCCCAGCCCCTACAAGGGAAAAGCAAATCCAGTGGGCTGTTTGGGTCCTCAGCTCATAGAAATGTTTCTAATTCCTTCGTAGGGAATCCCATGGAAACTGGGGCACCTGGCTGTGGACCGAGGTTCAGGCCTGATAGGAGGCAGGGCCAGGCTGGTTACAGGGAGTGGAACCCTTGCTCACACTGGAGGCTGTGCCCAGGGAGAAGAGAAGTGGGCAGCCTTCCAGAGAAAGGCCGATGCAGAAGGTGGAACTTGAGACATGGGTTCCAGATAAGGAGCCAGGGTGCCAGGCTAGGGTTTGAAAGAGTATGTAGGTGGAGAGGGTGAGCGGCTGGAGATAACCTGAGCCCTACCTGCTGGTGATATAGAGGCACTAGATCCACTGCTTGGGCTGGGGAATTCTCCAGGCACATGTAAAACATCTATAGTAAGACAAGACATTTGTAGGCATTTTTGAGGAACTTAAGAATAGGGTGACAGGCTGCCTCCAACTATTCATCCTTCTGCAGGCTAGGAGTTTGCAAGGCGACCCTCTTCACAGGTGTGTGTGTGTGTGTGTGTGTGTGTGTGTGTGTGTGTGTGTGTAAGAGTGTGGCATATGGACACACGTGTGTGTAGATATCAGCACCTGTATGTGTGTATGCAGAGGGCAGAAGAGGATGTAGGGTGTGGTCTAGCACGTTCCATCTTATTCCCTTGCTAACGGGGTTCTCACTGAACCTGGATCTGGGCTGCTGACCAGCAGCGATCTTGTTTCTGTCACATTCTCACATGTGCTATGGTTACAGACATGCAAACGGGCACCTCTGGCTTTATATGGGTTCCGAGGTCTGAACTCAGGACCTCACGCTTGTACTGCAAATGCTCTTCCACACCGAGCCATCTCCGCCTCCTTACAGTAATGCATTCCTTGGCTCGCTGTCAGAGCTGGGCTCACTACCTCACACATACTGCGCATGTCTCTAAATCTCCACCGCTCTACGGAACAGGTTCTATTTTTATAATCCTTCATAAATGATGAAATTGAGTTCAGGGAAATTAAGTAACTCGCCGAAGGTCACTCAACTAGAAGTGGGTAGAAATGGGATATCAGACCATTCTGCCAGACTCGTGTGCCAAAATCGTGAAGGATCTGTATTTGAGGCCCTCAGAAACCTATACCACTCCTGGGATGAAAGAACACCTTGCAGGCTACTGTGTCCAAGGGCAACAGGTGAAAGTCTGCTTTACGGAACATGGACAGTGGTTGTGTGGGGGGGGGCGGGGGGGACTAATGCACTCTCTACTCCAGGAGTTTTTAACCTACGGCTAGCAGGCCATACATGTCTCTGGCTAGCTATGGCTGTGCCCCAACACATTTTATGATGACAGTGTCATATTACAGTGTCAAACTTTTCTAGGCGAGTGGGAAGAGGGAAGGAGAGATATGGGGAAGGACAGACAGACACAGGTAAAGAGGGAGCACACAGTGGCAGGGACTGTCTGAGGGACTCCAAAAAGCCACATCAGGCTGAAGCTGAGAACCCAGTGGGAAGCCTGAGAGAAAAATAAAGCTGGAAAAGGAAGAACAGGACACCCAGACCTTCTTTTCCATTTTGGGGTAAGTGTGGATTTTCAGGATATTCAGTTATTAAAATGGAAGCAGACGGACAGGAGGCCTGGGTCAATGCGTTACATACAGTGGGTGGACCCACCTAGCACTGGGAAACCCCTCTTTGGTTCCCCTACTGTTCCCCTTCAAGTCTGAGGCACAAGGCAATTTCTGCTGAGGAAGAAGCATCCTCTCGCTCTGCTGCAACCCGCTCTCTGCCGTGTGGCACCGACCAGCGTTTCCTTGGCTGACCCACCTTGGCCTCTAACCAAAAGAACAAAAATCATCTTCTCTTTGTAGGCCTTGACTTCCTATCTGCTAAACAAGGGGCCTACACTCTACTAAATAGTCTCCACCATCCTTTTAGATCTAGCATCCCGTGAAAAAAAAGGATTGGTCTCTTCATGGAAGAACACAATTGTTTTCCCGGATCCTTGTCAAAAGGAATTCCATTTTTCCAGTTGAGCGAGATATCTTCTTTAGGAGATTATGGCCAATGTAGTGATGCTGTTGTCTAACAAATAAAATTTGCCTGAAGATTAGAGTGCAGAGCTAGGCCACTAGAGGCCAGGCAGTGGTGGCACACACCTTTAATTCCCAGGACTCGGGAAACAAAAGCAGTGGGATCTCTGTTAGTTCAAGGCCACCCTGAGCTACAAGAGATTGAATCTGTCTAAAAGAGAAACAGCTCACACAAAGGTGATCCCAGCACTTGGGATCCCATGCCTTTAATCCCAGCACTAGGGAAGTAGAGACAGGAGTGATATGGCTGAGCGGAGAGATGAAGATAAAGCGGAAGGAGACAGGAGCTCAGTGCAGTCTGAGGTTTGGTGGAGGCAGATGCAGTCTGAGGATGCAGTCTGAGGATGCAGGGTGAGGACAGGATCGCCCCGTCTGTCTGAGCATTGGTAGAGGTAAAGGTCTCTCTAGTGGCTGATCTGCTTCTCTGATCCTTCAGCTTTCACCCCAATATCTGACTCCAGGTTTTATATATTAAGACCAATTAGAATTCATGCTACAGGTCAGAATAAGAAGGCAATGGTCAAGAGGTAAGATGACTTATCACCCCAACCCCTGAGTGGATACCCTCGTGTGTGTGTGTGTGTGTGTGTGTGTGTGTGTAAACTGGAGGTGAGTTTGAGCTTCCAAGGCAAGGCCTCACCTAGGGAAAGCACTTTCTTGAAGTAAAGCTGTTCAACCAAGCGTTAAATCGAGAAGACAAGTCGCCTGTCTGTCTATCCATCTACCCACACCGACATCCATCCATCAATCTGTCTGTCTACCTACCTACCTACCTATTAATCTATCCATCATTTTTATTCTTAAAGTACTAAGAGTCAAACCCAGAGCCTTCAACATACTAGGCAAGCACTCTACTACTGACCTATATCCTCGGCCCAGGAAGGCACATGTGAACTCTAAAGAAGTAGTAGTTACTTGGTGGTAAAGAGTTGCATGATGGGAGATACATCTGCACTGGACACATGATGATGGACCCAAGTATCTTCAACAACCACCTAAGAGCCTCCTTAAGGACATATCACTAGCTTTCTGATTTCTAAGGCCTCTGAGAAGTCTGAATGAACATGTCTAGAGTTGGTTAGGCAATGGAGAATAAGGAATTAAGATAAGTTTCACCCATGCTTCAGTAGACCCAGAAGGAACACTCTGCCGAGTCTAATTGGTGATGCTGGCAGTAGCTGGCATTTACAGGGTGAATTTGGAGGCTGTAATCACACTCCAATCACAGATTCCTCCTATACCCCCTACTTGAGTGGTTGGGGTATTGTTTTATGAAAAGAGCTGGTAGGCAATTTCAGCTCCACAAAGACAACTATGCTCATAAAAATTCGAGAGTTGGTGACTTAAGGAGCTCCAGGCACTCTCATGTACACAGAAAATCTTCCGTTTGACATTCCCCAAAGCAACCACACTGAGGCTGCAGGCTCCAGCCTATGAGAAGCCTCTCATGCTGGCACCTGTCTTGTTGTTGTTGTTCCCGGTCCATCTGGGGCATAGTGACTGCC
Organism: Ondatra zibethicus; assembly: GCA_004026605.1. Classification (NCBI taxonomy): domain Eukaryota; kingdom Metazoa; phylum Chordata; class Mammalia; order Rodentia; family Cricetidae; genus Ondatra; species Ondatra zibethicus. The sequence continues at coordinate 65,041 of PVIU01010676.1, read as the reverse complement.
TGGGCAAGATGCCACCAACTGGCTTGAGATGAAGAGAAATCAAATGAGAGAAAGAACAAGTTCGTGCACACGGACTCACGGCTGACTCACGAGTGAGAGCTCAGCTGAAGACGAAGAGTAGAAGGGAAGCGGGAACTGGGTGGAAAGGAAAGGGCTCCTGGGGCTGGGAGGGAAAGGGAGCCCTCGCCTACACAAATGCTTCACTACTCTGAGTTAGTTGTCTTGTGTCCTCCCCAAAAGACGTGTAAGAGTTGTAATCTTCAGTGCCTGCAAATGTAATCTTTGTTAGAGGTTAAAAAAAAAAAGAATGCCAATTTAATCAGGAGAAGAGCACTGGAGACCATTCCAGAAAGCCCCAACTGGTCAGATGGCAGAGAACAGTGGTCATGTGGTGCCCAGCCCCAGCTGATACATCTACCACACCACCCCTACTCCTAAGGCTCAGGGAAGAATCAAGGAAGAAAGGGCAGAAAGACTCTAAGAGCTCAAAGACCAGGAAGTCGGCTGGGAGAGAGCGCCTAGCCTGGAAGCTATCTTCATGAAATCCCGACAGCATGGCTGCCTAAACAAGAGATGAATAACCCAACACTAGCTAATGTCCCAGCACGGAGGGGGGCGTGTCAAGGGTCCACCCCTGGATGAAGAGTGACAAGCAACTAAGGGCTGCTGAGACAGGGAGATTAGTCCTTCCCAGGAATGAGCCCGCTAGTTGGTTATCCAGTATGAAGAAGTGAGCCCTAAAATACACAGACATATAAGTAACACTAAACAGACTCAGCAGGTGGTGTCCATATATTTATTCTCTCTCTCTCTCTCTCTCTCTGTCTCTCACACACATACACATAACAACATTAATTAAAGAAAAAGAGGCCATGAATTTGAGGGAGGGCATAAGAGGGGTTAGGGGGAAGAGAGGGAGGGGAAATAATGTAATATTAATAATTCTTTTAAAAGAGGAGATATTGGAATAGGCCTTAATCCAAATGTATTTATCAAAAGAAACATTAACAGACAGACACTGAGACAGAAATGAAGAAAGGCCACAGGAAGAGACCCAGTGCCGCCTGAGGCTGTCAAGGATTTGGAGAAACACTCTTCCTCAACCTTCAGAAGGAACTGTCCCTACTGACCCCCCGACCTTGGATCCTTGAGCTCCAGTGTGATAGCTGCTTCCTTGACTTTAAGGCTTGCAAGCCAAGATAATTTATAGAGCCAATGAACCTTTGCTTGTTACTCTTCTGTAGCCCGGGAGCACCCTTCACATACTCAGTGAGGAAGTTTTTACCCAATTTGCCAAATCATTTGATCTACTTTTTAAAGTGATTTCAATGAACATTGGCACAGCAGTAAAGTAGAAGGAGTGAAGGATCCAGACAGGTGACATTCGGAGTATTTAATGACTGGGGTAAGATTACAACCACTCTGGAGCACACTGGCAGGGTATCGCCTGTGTTCAACAGGATAATGATGCCTGTAAGCCCACTTGTGATAAAAGGACATCATTGGTATGTGTATATGTATTTCATAGTGCTGGGATAAACACTGGTTCTCTTTAACGTTGTTTCTTCTTCAATTTTTTAAAATTTTATTTTCGAGACAGGGTTTCTCTGTAGTTTTTGGTGCCTGTCCTGGAACTAGCTTTTGTAGACCAGGCTGGCCTGGTGTACAACTCACGGAGATCCACCTGCCTCTGCCTTCCGAGTGCTGGGATTAAAGGTGTGTGCCACGACCGCCCAGCTTAATGTTGCTTCTTAAGGATGCCAGTCACGCTGGGCAGTGGTGGCACATGGCTTTAATCCCAGCACTTGGGAGGCAGAGGCAGGTGGATCTCAGTGAGTTCGAGGCCAACCTGGTCTACAGGGGGAGTTTCAGGTCAGCTGGGATTGTTACACAGAGAAACCACCCCTGCCCTGGAAAACCAAAAAAAGGAAGCGGCTCACCACTCACAACATGGTCTACCCAGCAGAAAATTCCCCACCCAACAAAGTTACAAGAGTGCATTCTTGAAAACAGGTCAGGCCAGGTGGTGGTGGTGCATGCCTTTAATCCCAACACTTGGGAGCCAGAAGCGGGCGGATCTCTGTGAGTTTGAGGCCAGCCTGATCTACAAGAGCTAGTTCCAGGACAGGCTCCAAAGCTACAGAGTAAACCCTATCTCAAAAAAACAAACAAACGAACAAAAAAAAACCCAAAAAATCAAAAAACAGGTCAGAAAGCCCAATTTTACCTTTTCACAAAAGTGCTGATTTTCTCTTCCATGTATAGAAATGTTCTACTCAGTTTTGATTTTTTGTTTTTGTTTCAAGGTTTAGTACATACAGAGTCCCACCCGCCCCAGCTGCTCCCCAGTCCAGTCTAGTATGTAGAGTCCCACATGTCCCAGCCTGGATTTGGGGAGTACCTGGGACGTGTTACAGATCAGCCTGGGGCAACCTCAGACTCTACTGCCTGCCCACAACCCCTTTCCTTGTCATAAACAAACTCCACCGTCCCAGATGGCTGACAGCTTTATGGCTGGAGTAAGCAAAGGACCACAAATTACTGAACTCCCCCAGAGTCCCAACAACACAAGAGCTAGGAGCCTAAAAAGCTGTGGCAACAAAGATGAATTTGAATAGGTTGGTCCCCTGCTCCCTAAGGCACAAGAGAGCCTATAAAGACAGAGGACAATTTTAGCCAGAGGTAAACTATTGTCATATCAAAGCAGACACTGGTGACTGGATTCTCCCTCATCTCTCAGCCCTACCTGTAACAAGGTCCTCCTGGCTGTCATATCTCATCCCCTACCCTAATCTTCTCCAGCCCAGGGGCTGGGCTTCCCTTTCCCCAGTTGCCCTTCCCTATATAATCCAGTCACTTTTGTTACTTGCTCTCTTTTGGGCCTCCTGGCTACAGCACCTGGCTCCTCTCCCTCTCCTCTCTCCTTCCCACTTTCTTGACTTGGCTCAGGGTCATGTCCACTCAGGACTCTCCCAGTCCCCATCTCTGACTATGCATACCCACATATCTATAATAAAATTTCTCCTCCACCATACCTAGGAGCAGTCATGTCCTCTCTCTCTCTCTCTCTCTCTCTCTCTCTCTCTCTCTCTCTCTCTCTCTCCCTCTCTCTCTCTCTCTCTCTCATTCAGTTGCCAGGTCAGTTTGGTAGCCTCTGAGTCAGTGACTACCAGCATGATTCATTCTGTGCACTGGGTTAGAACACCTCATCTCTTGGCATCTCAGTGTTGAAAAATGGTAAATATGGAGGTAGTTGTGGTCACTAGCTGTTTTCCTTGTAGGCTTCTTACCAGAGTGGAAAAGCATCACTCAAGAGCAAGCTCTGAAGTCTAGAGAAATCCGCGGTCTTGCGAGTGTGCCTCCTAAAACCACCCAGAGAGGTTTGTTTGGTGTGGGGATCCCTCTACTGTATGTCCACAGACTCAGGACTCCAAGGACCATGGGGGGCTCTTACATGTGTGTCCCCCCCCAATTCTAGCACTTGAGAGCTGTAATTTTCTTTTGACGTTGCCATTTCGTGGTTCTGGGAACTGAACCTCACACGTGCTAAAAAAAAAAAAAAAAAAAAAAAAAAAAAGTACTTTATTGAGCCAAATGCCTACCCCTCTTTAATTTAGCTATTTTTTGAATTTTTGAATTAGTTTTTTTGAGAAGTTCATATGATGTATTTTGGTAACATTTATCCCTGTCTCCCAAAACTCATCCCATACCTACATCCCCTTCTCTACCCACCCATCTTTGTGCTTTTTCCCCCATAATCCGTGAAGTATAATTTGTGCTGCCTATTACTCTAGGATGTGTGGCCTTCCACTCCCATGCAGACAATCTACTAGGGGCCATAACCTTACAGAAAACTGATCACCCCCCTGCAGTTATCATTTTCCAATAGCTTCTCAGGTAGGAGTGGACTTATACACACTTCCGCACTCCATGCTGGAGTTTTGTCTGGCTTGAATTTGCGTAGGTCTTGTGCATGTTTTCATAACTTCAGTGAGTTCCCATGTGCAGCTGCTCTGATATGTCTGGAGAACATGGTTTCCTTGGAGTCATCCACCACCTCCAGATTTTATAATCCTTCTGCCCCCCCCAATGATCCATGAGCCCTGGGAGGAGGGGGTATAGATGTGCCACTTAGGGCTGAATATTCCTTAGTATTTCATTCTCTGCACCTGGGCCAATTGTGAGTCTCTCTTTGTTCATCACTGTCTGCTACATAAAGAAACCCCTCTGATGCCAGTTGAGAAATGCACCCATGGGTATAATGATAAATCATTAGGGGCTGGCTTAATACTATGTCAATTTTGCAGAATAATAGTATATTTTCCCCCAGGGCCTGGGACATGTTTAGTCACAGGTTTTTGGCCCAGACAAAGTGCCAGGGATGGGTTTCATCTTGTGGAGTAAGCTTTTAGTCAAATGAGAAAATGGCTGGTTACTCCCATGGTATTCCTGCCACGACTAAACCAGTGAGCACGTCTTGCCAGGCTGGTCATTACCGTAGCTTTCAAGGTTCACATCTGGGTGAAACGGGTGATTACCCTTCTGGTGATGTGCACGACACCTTCCAGAGCAGTAAAAACTGCCCAGGAGGTGTGAATTTTTCAGGTAAGTACCAGCTTGATTTTTCCGTGATCTATATGACTTAAGTATGTGGTGTCTTCAGTAACAAGGTTTTAATGGCAAGTTCTGGAGGATGATAACCAAGAGCGATGACAATAGCCTATAATGTTTGGGGGTATATGGGACCCCACTGGCCAACTACTTCAGAAGAAGTAACTCTATCCCTGGCACTGGGCTTTTTAGCTATTAGCCTGTGGCATCTAGCAGGGGAATTGTTGCCCTGTTATAGGGTAACTCCACTTAAACATTTTCTATATGTGTGTATTTTAGGAAGCATCTACCATAGTAGGTTTCCAAATGACTTTTTCTTAAGGTCTTTGGTGCTATTTATTCCTTCCCACATTCCCTCCTCTACTAAGCCCTCCCCTCGCTTCCTCCAATTTAATCCTTCCTGCTCTGTTATTCTTCTTTAACCCTTTATAGCACTGTGGTCTATCTCCTTTCCCTTGAACTATCCTCCCCATGTCTCCATATTTCTTAACCTCTATATATATTCCAAGTGAAATACACATATCTGGAGTCAAAGCTAACATTCACAATGAGAGAAAACAAACATGCAACATTTGCCTTTCTGGGTCTGGGTTACCTCTCTTGGAATGATTGTTTCCAGCTTTATCTATTTACCTGTGAATTTCATAATTTTGTTTTTCTTAATAGCTGAAAAAAATTCTATTGTGCAAATGTACCATATTTTCATTAGGCATTAATCAGTGGATAGACATTCTAGGCGGTTTCCATTTCCTGGCTATTGTGGCTAGAAACAATAACCATGAATGAGCAGATATTTCTACAGTAGGATAGAGGGTCCCTTAGGTATATAACCACGAGTCGTATAGTTAGAGCAGATGGTAGATCCATTCCTAGCTTTCTGAGGAACCTCAAATGGGGATTTCCATAATGGCTGTACTGGTTTGTACACCAGCTCACACTGTACAGCAGTGCATAGCTGCTTCCCTTTCTCCACATCCATGGCAACATCTGTTGTCATTGTTCTAATCTTTATTGTGAGACAGAATCTTACTAAATTGCCCAGGCTTGCCTTGAACCTATGATCCATCTACCTCAGCCTCCTGAATAACTGAGATTACAATTCTGTGTTTCTTCTCTTTTTCAAAAAAGATTTATTTTCATTTGTGTGTGTGTGTGTGTGTGTGTGTGTGTGTGTATACCATATGTGTGCAGGTACTTATGGAGGCCAGAAAAGGGCATTGGATCACATGGATGTGCAACTGTAAGCAGTTTTGAGACACCTACAGGGGTGCAGGAAACTGAACGAGTTCTCTGGGAGAACAGGAAGTGCTGAGCCATCTCTCCAACCCCCAGGTCTGTGTTTCTTAAGAAGCACCCAGCTGTTAAGCCCAGGACAGTCATTAGGTTCTCCAGGTCTAGCCAAGGGGCAGAGATATCAGATGGCCAAGTTCTAGAGCTGGGAAATCTGCATGTGTAGACAAACAATTGTTCTCAGACAGACTGTCAAATCATGGCATCCTGGTTACTCTCTTGGTGACTTGAGATTTCTTGATGGAGAGAAGGAACCTGGGAAGGGGGCAGGACAAGGTGCATGAGGGAGATCAGAAGAATCCAGCTATGTGTCAGTGGCCATGCCCCTCTCTGGAAGGCAACCAGCACAAGAGGGGGATCTAGAGTGAGCACAAAGGCCTAAACCTGCTTTCTAAGCACTCACTGGGAGGCTCTCCTGACCTCCACCTCCAAGGCAGGCTCTCCTATTTTGTTTATTTTACAGATAAGGAATCAGAGGTACAAGGAAGTTGAGTCACTTGCTGAAGGCCATCGGGTGAAGTGTTGGAGCCAGGGTTGGATTAGACCCCAGGACTTCCTATCAGTCACCTTTTACACACACGTCTATCTCTCTTCCTCCTGTCGTCTCTCCCCAGTGGCTGTCCAACTGTTCTCCCTGTTTTAAATGTGGTCATTTCAAAACTGCAATATGGGCTGGGCATGAGTGTTGTGTTCCGTAGTCCTAGGAGTCAGCATTCAGTGGTAGGAGGGCCGTGAGTTCCAGGCCAACCTAGGAGACATAGTGAGTTCAAAGGCAGCCCAGGCTTCACAGAGAAATCTATTCTTATAAGACAAATCAACAAACTGAACAACAGAAAGAGAAAAAGAAAAGAAAGAGAAGGGGAGGGGAGCAGAGGGAGTAATATGGTGTGACGTCTTTTAGAATTATTTTTAGTCAACATAATTCCCTTGAGATCCCAGCTGTCGCGTGTATCAACAGTTCACTCCCTCTCCTGTCTGAATAGTATCCCATGGTGCAGATATACACAGTTAATCATTCATCTGAGGCACACCTGAGCTATATTTAATCCTCTGTTAAAATTAAGTTATAGAATGGTTCTACCACTGTAAGGTTTATGAATTGTGAGTTATTATGGATAAAGCTGATGGGAACAGTTATTTCCCCTTGATGTCTCTTGAATAAACCCCTCAGAGTTTAATTTCTAGGTCGTAAGAGAGAACATGCCTTTGGTCTCTTGCTACTAAGTGTAAAGTGAGTTTTAGCTTCTCAGAGATGGCCTATTAGCAGCTTACAGAGAAAGTGTAGCTGAAATGTCTATGCATTGTAACATACTCTTGCCTCCAGGTAAGGCTTGTATGGAAAGTGTTGAGGGAATCTCTTCCTAGTGAAATCGTGTCTGCAGATGTGAGCATCGCGTGGATCCTTGTAGTTAAAGTTTACTATTCACAGTCTCACCCTGAAGTCAAGAGATGCCCATCTTTGCCATTGTTCCTGAGACACCTTCCCTGCTCTTCTAGACAAGCATCAAGGCTTTTTAAATCCTCCCCCAGCACCTATCATGGCGGCAGTCATGATCAGTAGGGATCTGGGCGTGAAGTGACTTTCTGAGCTCTGCACTCAGCAGGGAGACACCCAGGGATTACCTATTCTCAAGCGATACCCACGAAAGTGGAACCTGGAATTTCTGTTTTTCAATGGTCCCTTCCAAGACCAGAGTGGAAATGGTTGTGAGCAGGAGGATGGCCAGATGGGAGCCAATGTCCTCCAAGTAACTATGTCTTTGTTCTCAGAAATATGTCTCCTCCTACCAACCAGACAGAGGAGTCTCCCACTATGCTGCTACCACTCCCACACTCAGGACACACTTGGAAGATTTATCTCAAGGGGGTAAGTTTTGATTTCATCACCACACATTTTGGACCGCCTGCTTTTACAGACGACTGCAGGTTCCCACTAGATTCAATACGAGTACTGTCGAGCCTTTCTGAGGTCTCTTTTGTTTCTGGAACACTCTCTTAGAACTTTTGCTATTACCAGTCTGCCATTTTCCCCTCTCTGAAGCCTCCAACTGGATGGCCCAGTGCTTTTGGTACCTGTTCCCCTCTCACTATCACTGTGGATCCTGGTCAGAGGTCTGTAGTAAAGGTATTCAGTAAGAACTCACTTCCTGTGACCTATGCAGGGGCTTCATAAGGAAAGCACCCAGAAGATACAGCTTTCTTTAAGGTTTTGTTCATATCCACTCTGCTGACAAGCCATCCCTTCATATAGCAGGTCCTGCATGTGTAGATTCAACTGTCAGTCAAACATATTGGGGGGATGGAGAAAAACTGCATCCATATTGAATAGACTTTAATATACAGACTTTACAGTCGGTATTCCCGAAGACAGGTATTATAGCTATGCACATGGCAACTGCATTTTTAGGTCATGTAAGTAATCAAGAGGTGATTTAAAGTACACAGGAGTATGTGTGGAGGTCACATGCAAATATGACACCATATCACATAAGGAACAAGAGGATCTGTAGATTTTTGCTGCCTGGAACCAACCTCCATTTGGATTTGCAGAATGACGGGGTAACCGATAAATGGCAGGCGAAGGAGCCAAGGTGGGAAGCCAGTTTAGAATCCTCTCGGGAAAGGCTTATATTAACAGCATTTATGGGATTTTGGAATCCACTGAAGAAAGCTGGAGCACCAAGTCCCAAGGTCAGATCAGCCTTTGGTGACTATTTCACGTCACTTCCAATGAGGGCCCTACCTGGCTGCTATGGCAGCCCTCTTACAAGTTATCACAACCACGGTTCCCAAAACTCACTCTTGATCTCACTGTGACAGAGAAGGCAGAGGAGGTACGAAGGGCAACAGGACGGTGTGTGCCGAGTCTGTTACTACCCACTCTTCTTTCTAGAAGCTTGGAGGTAGGTGCTGGGTGAATTCAAGGGAGCAAAATACAGCCAACCCTTGGGGAAGATCAGTTTGTCTATTTGCTGTGTGGTGACAGGTACAACCACCAGAAATACTCAGGAGAAACCCACCTGATCCTAGCTTTCCCTTGTCAGCCCTGTCCAGTAACATACCTTGGTCTGGCCCTGAGCCAGGGATGGGGAGAAATCAGAAGCCAGACTTTCGCCCTGTTCTTTTGGGACAGTGTGGAGGTCTGAACGAGAATGGCTCTCATAGGCTCAGCTATCTGAACCCACTTTACATCCATATCACCTGAGGTCAGAAGCCCCACCCACCTTTAATCTGGCCACACCTTCCCATGGCAGCCTATAGAAAGGACAAAGAAAAAAGAAGCTACTGTTCTCTGCCTGTTGCCTTGGGATCAAGATGTGAAGTTATCAGCTACCACTCCAGCACCATGTCTGCCTGCCTGCCCCCATACTCTCAGCATGATAGCAATAGACAAGTCCTCTGAAACTGTAAGCAAGCCCCCAATTAAATGCTTTTTTCGTAACAGTTTCCTTGGTCATGATGTCTCTTCACAGCAATAGAACAGTAACTAAGGCAGATCAAAACAACAGCAACAAAAACCAAACCTTTCTGTTCTGATAACCTTTGCTACCACACTTGAGTGACTCTAGTGACATCCCCTCTGCCCCGATTGTCTCTCCCACTGGCCTTCCGCCATGTTATCAGATGCTTGGGGGGAAGTTAACAGGCACAGCTGAAACAGGAAGAGCCACACACAGCCTTCCTGGTAGCACAGTATCAGAGCAGATTGTTAAAATAACCCAAACATCGACTAGTAGGACGCTAGCTAAATTAATAATGGGCACAGCTGGGAACACTGTAGAGAATAAGAATACTTAATGGCACCAAAAATATTCTCAATGAAAAATATTGGTGGAAAATGGAGAATGAAAAAGATCGTGCCCTGAATGCTGTTAAAAAAATAGCCCCTCCCTCAGGCAAGAAACTATGCCCCCCCATTATCTTCATCAGCTGCCTCAGGTAAGTGTGTGGACGCTTGGAGGGAGGCACTGGGTAATTCAAGGAAACAAGATACAGCCAACCTGCCCTGCACACGTAATGACAGGAGCTGGGGGAGGTTAGGACATGGAAATGAGGAAAAAGGAGGCATAAGCATAGCAAGCAGAAGGAACCTGCCAAAAAAGTAAGGGTTTAATAATTAATTCCTGATAGTGTGATGGTGGATAAGTTTTAATAATAAGAATTCCTGAGCTCCCAAAGTCCAGTTGAAGAGGGGGAGTGAGAATATGAGCAAAGAGGTCAAGACCATGATGGGGACACCCACTGAAACAGTCTATGTGAGCTAATGGGAGCTCACCAACTCCAGCCGGACAGGGAAGGAACAAGCATAGGACCAAACTAGTCCCTCTGAATGTGGGTGACAGTTGTACAGAGGGGGCAGACTGAGGGGCCACTGGCAGTGGCACTGGGATTTATCCCTACTGCGTGTACTGACTTTTTGGGAACCCATTCTCTCTTTGGATGGATACCTTGCTCAGCCTAGATATAGTAGGAAGGGCCTTGGGCCTTCCCCAAAGCAATGTGCCTTACCCTCTCTGAGGAGTGGATGAGGGGGAGGGAGGTAAGTGGAGGGGATGAGAGGAGAGGAGGAAGTAGGAACTTGGATTGGTATGTATAATGAATAAAATGATAGTTTGTTTTCTTTTTTTAAAAATAATAAAATAGTCAAAAAAATTCCTAAGAGACTGGAATACTTTGTGCATTCCATAAGCCCCAGTAAAACCTAGAGTAACTCAACAGACTAGTGTGGTATGAAAGGAGATGGCAGTGAGGATTGGGCTGCCCTTGGTGACACCCAGGGGTACTGAGCAGCACCTTGTGGGACTGCAATAGCCAAAGGAGACCAACTTCATCTCTAACAAACTGGAGAAAGGTAAACCTTGAAGTGAGGAGGCTGATGACCATTCTTTATTTGTTACTGTAATTTCTTAAACTTTCAGCAACTTCAGTGACTACAATACTTCATTTTTTAAATTAGAAACCATTAAAACAAAACACAAAGAAAAACCAAATATTGGTTTATTTAATTTATTTATTATTTTTTTGGTTTTTTCAAGACAGGGTTTCTCTGTAGCTTTGGAGCCTGTCCTGGAACTAGCTCTTGTAGCCCAGGCTGGTCTCGAACTCACAGAGATCCGCCTGCCTCTGCCTCCTGAGTGCTGGGATTAAAGGCGTGTGCCACCACTGTCTGGCCAAATATTGGTTTCTATTCTGTTAAAGAGAGAAGGGTTTCCACACAGACAGTGCTGCCTGGTTATAGGGCAGTACTTTAGGGTTGTCTGGGGTTGAGAAGCCTGGGAACATCCTAATCTTCAAACACCTAAGAGGTGATCCAAGGGACAGCATACACACTGTTCTCCCTGGATCCCCAGCCAGGCCAGAGCTGTCTCCATCCTTAGCCTACGAGGCAGCTTTGGGGTCTAGGTGCCTGAATGACATGTAGAAGATGGGCAGCATCTGTCTATGACTTCTCCCATGGGTACCTGCCACATCCCACTCCTCCTTCGTCCCACTCCATCATCATCCCACTCCATCATTCCACTCCATTATCATCCCACTCCGTCATCATCCCACTCCATCATCATCCCACTCCATCATCATTCCACTCCGTCATCATTCCACTCTATCATCATCCCACTCCATCATCATCCCACTCCATTATCATCCCACTCCATCATTCCACTCCATCATCATCCCACTCCATCATCATCCCACTCCATCATCATTCCACTCCATCATCATCCCACTCCATCATCATCCCACTCTGTCATCATCCCACTCCATCATCATCCCACTCCATCATTCCACTCCATCATCATCCTACTCCATCATCATTATGGCACTCCACCATCATCATCCCACTCCATGTCCCTACTCCCATCCCACTTGCTTTCTTGTTAAGCTCTAAGGGGACCTACTGGGACCTCAATGATGGCAGAATGTCTCTTCTCATCTCATCAAGTCCTTGAGGTCAGACAGCTGGGGGCTGGTCTGATTTGTGAGAGCACCCACCCGCCTGTAGTTCTTTCTCTGCTGGTTCAGTTCAAAGAAAGACACTGGGGAACCCTGAGGCAGAGGCTGAAATGTGGAGGAGAACAGACACATCCAGACACATCTAACTGAGCCTCATTCACTTACACAGTGTCAGCCTGGAGCCCAAGACAGTCCAGAAACCAGCAATTTCTTTCCTTTTTTATTTTTTTTAATGAATATGTGGTGTGTGTGTGTGTGTGTGTGTGTGTGTGTGTGTGTGTGTGTGTGTGTTTATGGGAGGCCAGAAGTTAACTTTGGTGTCTTCCTTTGTCATTCTCTACAATATACATCGAGGCAAGGTCTCTTACTTGAGTCCAGAGCTCATGATTCAAATAGTCTAGGTAGGAATCTTGCTCTGGGGATAATCTTGTCTTCATTTCCCAAGGTGGGCTACCACTCCTGCCAGAACTTTGTGGCCAGGAGAGGGGGGTTCTGGCAGAATTTAGCTGAATCTCAGAGAACATCTGGTTAACTTTTCCTTCACTCAGCCTTCCCACATCAGCACCAAAGGGGCTGGATACATGTTGCTCACCTTTCTTACCTGGGACTGCTTAGGGGGTGAAGCTTCCATGACCCCTCCTTTGTCCTTAGAGTTTTCTCATCTCCTTCTCAAGCTCCTAGAGCCTCCTTTGCCACATCCTCCTCACCTCCTCCCATATACTTCCCTCCGCTGATACTAATATCGCCACCTCTGCACACACCCCTCGTCTTAATCAGCTTCTGCACGTCAGGCACCTTGAGGGGTGTAGGTGCTGACATCATTTAACCACCTGGCATTCCCATGTAGTACCTACGCATCTTACTCCCATGCAGTAATGAACAAAGTAGCTCACAGGGGTTGAGATCTGTTCGGGTTAACAGAAGAGTCAAGATTCAAATCCAGACCCTTATGCTAAACAAATCTCCCTGCATTACTCAGCCCTGTCCATTGCTGGGTCCTGCTGTGCAGCTCAGGATTGCCTCTGTGTCTTGTGCCCCCCAAACACACATGGGCACACAGCCCTCCCTGTAGGGGTCTCAGAGAAGAGGCTACTCTAATCTCCAAGAGTTCTGTGGTCTCTACAATCTGGAGATGGCAGCTCCATTAGAGAAAAGGGTTCAGTTTTGACTTAGTGTGACTAAACCTTTCAGACCTGGCCAGACTCCTAAGGCTATTTAGTCTTAGGCCAAGGGTGACTTTTTTTTTGTGAGATGTTACAGTTTGGCTGGGATCTATTCCCTGAAACTCTTGCCCTTGCCAGCCTGTGTCTCAAAGGCTTTTTTGTTTCTTTCCCTGCCTCCCTGGGGTCATTTCTGGTGCGGAAGACTGAATGGTTAGAGTCAAAGTCAAAATTTTTGACAAATCAGGTCAGATACAGCATCAATGGGTGCTATTTCAGGTCATCAATGGATACCAGGATCCATACAGAATTTTATATTGGCTTTAACCCCTCCTCAACTCACCATCCTCTCAGACACCCCATATCCATCCCTAACATCCTGAGAGACATTGAAGTCCCTTGGCCTCTTCTCCAAGTTGCAGAGGTTGCCTGGCAGTCTCAGCCAAGTTCTTTGAATACGTAGCTGTCAGCACAGATGAGTCAACTGGAATAAAAGGGAGCTTATCTCCCATTTCCGTCCCCAAATCTGGCAGTTCCCAGAGACAAAGGATGAGATAGGAGGATGGTTACAAGCCCTTCAAAATCCTAGTGGTTCAGTGCTCCCGAGAGGGGAGTTGGAGAGAAGCTGTCCCACTGTTTATATACAGGGAGACCAAGCCTCTGAAGGATGGGATCTGCCTGAAGCTGCACAGCAAGTTTCCAGCAGAGCCTGGTCTCAAAGTCTGAGAACAGAGTGGTTCAAGTTTGGGTGATGAAGAGCCATGGCAGGTGTCCAGTAAAGATCAGATGAATGTATAGGCTTCCTTCTGATACTCTGTTGGAGGCAGCAGCAGGCAGGATTCCCTAGACAAGAGTCCTGAACACTCACCCCACCCCTTCCCAAATGCTGGAGGCACATTAGTAATGTTTAGGACCAACTTAGGTCACAAGCGCTGACCCTAGTCTTCCCTATCTCGCCAACAGGTCGAAATCTATGTTAATGTGCAGACTTCTCCCTACTCTGTGAGCTACCATGCTGCCAGGATTGAGCTCTGTATGTGGGTTGGATCCTATCAGGGGACATAAAGAGAAAACATAGGGTCTGAGATAATTGGTTTGACATCTTTGATGTTACTGTCTGACAAAGACAGACAAGACATAGCTGATTCCAAGAGTGATACTGAAAAATATGTGTGTTGAGTTACCTTGGGGCAAATGTAAGGAAAGCAAGAGAGCTCATAATTTCTCTACACAGAAAACTAATGTTATCATTTTTTCTTTTAAAAAACACTATGAAGCATACAGTTAGAAATGCCAATATTAACCTTGAAGGAACTTGCAAAAAAAAAAAAGAAATACCAATATTACAGAAAGATTTCAAATAAAAAGCTGAGCTCTTTTGTCTGTCTGTCTGTCTTCTGTCTGAAGTTCCTTAACCTCTGTTTCCAAAGGTGACAACTGCTTCACTATGATTTGACATGATCTCAAATGCGAAGACTGTTATTGACTCTTACATATTCAAATGAGGACAGTCATAGTAAATGCTGTTCTGCATTAAACCTTCTTGTATAATAAATTTTGGAGACTGGTCTCTGTAAGGACACACAGAAGCACTGTGTAATGGCCTGCAATTCAGAAGAGAAGAACCTGTAAGAGACAGGAAAGGACTTCAGAGGTCCCAGAATCCAACCCTCCCTTTTTACAAACTAGAAACCCATAACTCAAGAGGTAAAATTCCTTGACTTGAGGCACTCAGCAAACAGGAGACAGATTCTGTAGTTCAGGTTCCTTTGCATCAGGCCAGGCTTCTGCTGTGTTCCCAAAGGCTGGCTTGTGTGAAGACAGCAGCCATGCTCAGCTTCCAGAGAACACACCCAGGGCACCTTCCCTAGCAGTTCATTTCTTCTGTGTCTAAAGCTAACATCAACTCTTTTTTTTTTTTTTTTTTTTTTTTTTTTTTTTTTTTTTTTTTTTTTTTTTTTTTTTTTTTTTTTTTTTTTTTTTTTTTTTTTTTTTTTTTTGGTTTTTCGAGACAGGGTTTTTCTGCAGCTTTGGAGCCAGTCCTGGAACTAGCACTGTAGACCAGGCTGGTCTCGAACTCACAGAGTTCCTCCCAAGTGCTGGGATTAAAGGCATGCGCCACCACCACCCAGCGCTAACATCAGCTCTTAGCACTCCCACTTAAGCTACTCAAAACTCGTGGCTGGAGCCACACACTCTGGAGTAGGCAGGATGTCAAGAGGGAGAGGCAAGGTGGGCTTCTGAGTCCCTGTGCTCGTTAAACAGTTTCACATACTGGCTTATATTGTAGAATGTTAGTTGAGGATGTGTTACATTTGTTTATGCTGTGGAATATTTGTTTAATGATGCAAAGATGTGCTACCTTCTTTTATGTTGCTTTTGTTTAACTCTGTGAAGCTGTGTTACTTTGCCTGTCTAAAACACCTGACTAATCTAATAAAGAGCTGATCAGCCAATAGGTAGGCAGGAAAAAGGATAGGTAGGACTGGTGGGCAGAGAGGATAAACAGGAGGAGAAATCTGGGAAGAGGAGATAGAGGAGCAAGAGAAGGAGAAGGAGGGAATGTGAGGGGTCAACTTCCCAACAACACAGCAAGCCACAGAGTAAGAAGAAAGGCATATAGAAAGATAAAAGCCCAGAGGCAAAAGATAGATGGGATAGTTTAAGAAAGCTGACTAGAAACAAGCCAAGCTAAGGCTGGACATTTATAAGTAACAATAAGTCTCCGTGTGTGTGTTTATTTGGAAGCTGGGTGGCTGGCCCCCAAAGAGCAAAAACAACCAACTACACAGGCTTATTTTTCTCTGACCATACAAACCCAGGTCACCTTCCCACTGACAATGGAGGGTGTTTAGACTTTATGGTTTGAATGTGAAATGTCCCTACAGGTTCAACTGTTTGAACAGTTTGTCTCTACTTGGTGGCTCTGTTCTGAGGGGTTGGGAGGTAGCTGGCAGACATAGGGCAGTAGGAACAGGGATTATGGGATAAAGCCCTCCTTTCTGCCTGAGCATTCTTCCTGATGGCAGCTCATGTAACCAATCACCGCAGTCTCTCACTGCCTCAGCCCCAAATCGCTCCCGTAGTCATGCCTTCTCAGCACGATGGACTATGAGCCCCAGTCAATCTTTCCTTTCTTAATTTGTTTCTGTCACAGACTCTGACACAGCATGAAAAGTCACTAACACACCAGTTCTGTCTGGTCACAGAAGTTCCAGAAGTCAATCTCTCAGGACCGTCACAGAATGAGAAACCTAGTCCCTCGAGACACAATCACAGAAAGGGATGCATAAGTTCCAGAAGAAACGACAAAAGGATGGACAAGGGAGTTGCCCTAGAAATGTCAAAGTGTATCCTTCTAACAGTGATGAGATGTAGCCTGTGTTGTTGCAAAAGAAGAAAGCAGATGGACTAAGAGAAATTTCAAGGAGGCACCTTTTAGTACCTAAGTCAATGCCTGCAGAGGTTAGAGATGTCAGATTGTCTTTGGCCTTTAAAAAAAAATTTATTTTTATTATGTGTCTTTGTGGGTATGGCACATGGGCGCTAAAGCCCAAAGATGTAAAATTGATCCCGGTGGAGCTGAAGTTACAGGCAGTTGTGAGCCACCCAGAGTGGGTGCTGGGAACCAAACTCAGATCCTTTTCAAGAGTAAGAAGTGCTCTTGACAGCAGAGCCATCTCTCTGCCCCCATTTTTGGTCTTTTTATGTCTTACACTGTTGTCTGGGCTAGGGCACATGTTACTGTGCTGTGATTGAGACTAAGCCATACCCATTATCTAGGCTGAAATAGAAAACTATTTCAACATGCATCTGACTCCAAAGGGAATCAGGAAGTCTTGGGTTGTTTGCTTGAGACATCCAGTTTCCATCCTTGCTGTTTGGAACAGGTCCAGCCTGGTGGCGAATGAGCACAGTGGATGGAGAGACCTTCCCATCTGCAGCTGGGACCCAACCTTTAACTCCAGGAGCAGCTTTTGGCTTCAGTCATCTCCTACAGTCTCACTGAGGGTTGCCCTCAAAGGCA
This sequence comes from Ondatra zibethicus, assembly GCA_004026605.1. Classification (NCBI taxonomy): domain Eukaryota; kingdom Metazoa; phylum Chordata; class Mammalia; order Rodentia; family Cricetidae; genus Ondatra; species Ondatra zibethicus. The sequence continues at coordinate 48,001 of PVIU01010676.1, read as the reverse complement.
AACCACTTATGAAGCTGCCTAGGGCCCTTGTTCAGAAGCATCCAGTGCTTGGTTCTATATTGTTCTGGTGCCTTCTTCACATTCAACAATTTTGAGCTTGCATTTTGTAGGGGAGGTCTGATGGCACCATATAATGTGCACCATATAACGTGTATACTGTTCTCTGAAGCCCCGTAAGCACAGACTTCTGGCAGATCCATGCATGGCGCAGAGTTCAATGAGAGTAGGTAAAGGCGTCATATCTATAACTAAGGAGACACACTGGCAAACCCAAGAGACCACACGTGCTCCCTTAAACCAGAAACTTCTTCAAATTCAGGGGGTGAAGGGGAGAGATGTTCTAAGTAACACAAATGTCCTATAGAAGCCAATCATATCCTTTGCTGTGGGATAATCCTCTTGTACACTGTAAAGATTTGTCACTCGAATTGGTTTAATAAAATGCTGATTGGCCAGTACCCAGGAAATATAGGTGTGGCAACTAAACTAAGGATGATGGGAAGGAGAAGGGTGGAGTCAGAAGTCACCAGACAGACAGAGGGAGCAGGAGATGAATGTCCATGCTAATAAAGGTACCGCCATGTGGCAGAGTGTAAATAAGGAACATGGGTTAACTTAAAATGTAAGAGCTAATTATTAATAACCCTAAGCTATTGGATGAGCATTTATCATTTATATTAAGCCTTTGAGTCAATTATCTGAAAAGCAACTGCCATGTATTTGGGAACAGGTGGGTGGAAGAGAAACATCCAACTACAATCCTTTCTTATTTCTGTTGAATCTCGGCTTAGCCAATCACTTCTGCTGGAAATGGCAGAAAGGGAAGGATAGGGCAACCCATGGTTCAGTCCCATTTTCTTACTTATCAGAAAACCCTGTGTGAAGGGTGCATATGGCATCTGCATATAAGATATGCATATAAGGAAGTTAAATCAAAACAGTTCGCTTGTGTAGCCTTCCTACTGTTCCAGTAGAAATTAATTATGTATGCCTGTAAGAACTACAAAACACGAATTGTGAAATTTTTGATTCCACATTCAAGCTAAGTAGTCATAGTCTCATTTAAAACTGACATTGTACAAAACACAGATGAACAGTGAAATTCTTTCCAATATAAAAAATTAACTTACTTTACTTGTAATGACATTAAATAACAAATTTAAAAACCACCATGTCAAGAGAGAGTAACCATGAAAGAAAAGTTTTATCTTTTACCTTGTTTTGGTTGGGTTGTTTTTGAGACAGTCCAGCTTGAATTCACTATGTAGACCAGACTGGTTAGCCATGAACTCACTGTATAGACCAGGCTGACTGGCCTTGGACTAACTATGTAGACCAGACCAACTAATCCTGAACTCACTATATAGACTAGACTGGCTAATTTTGAACACCTATCTATACCAGGCTGGCTAGCCCTAAACTCACTATATAGACCAGGTTAGATGAGGAGAGCTAGCTTTGAACTCATGACCCTCTTCCCTTAACCTTCCAAGTACTTGGTTGCAGTCATGTCCCAGGTAAAATTTTTATATTTTAGGATCATTAGTGATATGATTTCCCTGCTTCTTGAACAAGTTCTATATTCTTTTATTTTTATTTATTTATTCTTTTGTTTGTTTTTAGAGACAGGGTTTCTCTGTGTAGCCCTGACTGTCCTGGAACTTGAACTGTAGACCAGGTTGGCCTCGAACTCAGAGACTGGCCTGCCTCTGCCTCCTGAGTGCTGGGATCAAAGACATGTGCCACCACTGCCCGCCTCAAGTTCCATATTTTCCTATTGTGCTCTTGACATAATTAGATTCCTATGGCAGTGATAGAACACTATGACTGGAAGCCACTTGGGGAGGAAAGGGTTCATTTGGGCTTACTCATCCCAATCTCAGTTCATCGTTGCTAGGGCAGGAGCTGAAGCAGAGGACATGGGGGGGGGGCTACTTACTGGCTGGCTCTTTGTGGTTTGCTCACCCTGCTTTCTTATAGAACCCAGGACCGCCAGCCCATGCTGGGCTTGGCTGTCCCACATCGATCATGATCAAGAAAACACCTCACAGATCTGAAGGGGCATTTGCTCAGTTGAAGTCCCCTCTTTGCAAATGATCCTGGCCTGTGTCACATTGGCAAGCAACTAGGACAGCTCTGAATATTGTGTGTCCAGCTCTGACCTCATGACTTCGAGACATGTCTACTAGCATCAATAAAGGTGGTTTCAGAGGGCACTATTCCAGGATTTCTACTGGTATGAACTTGTTCCAAGGCCTTGTCATACTTTTATATTGTGGTCTAAAGTTGAGACTAATATGATACTGTCTACCCTTCGGGAAGAGAAAACAAATCTCCCAAACATAGGTTAGAGAAATGGCAATAGAACAAAATGGTAAGTGTTTATTGCAGGCCATGAAGAATATCAGGGCACAGATTTCCAGCTTTGGTTGGGATCCAGTGGCACCTATCCCCACTGTTGCCATTTAAATCGTGGATCTTGAAAATATCAATAAAGTAATGTGTGGTACATCTCTGTCGCCATACACCAGATGCAGCCTCCAGAGCCCCAAGAGGAAAAATTCTACCCTTCACAAGTTTCCAAGGCCCCAGGAGAATCATGTGTCTTGTTCAGGGTCAACAGACAAATGCAAGCTTGCTCGGTGGCCTCAGTAAGGCTCAGATTCCCCAGGCTTCCTGGGCAGGTTAGATTAGCTTTTCTATTGAAATTCTGAAAGAAGAAAATACCATTCCCTTGAATTTCCCAGAGAACAAGGCATGCAAAACCCTAGCCTTGCACAGCTAGCCAGTGTCCTCCCATCCAAAATGAAGTCTGAGTCAGAACAGGCAATAACCTGGGGCCATTTGCAGATCGTCTGCACAGCCTTCTTGGGCTTCCAGGGACATTCAAGATGGGTGTTAGGACTAGCACCTCTCAATGCATCCTAGCATCTCCCTGGCTACTCTTGAGGGTTCTGTAGACAGAGCATGAGGGTTCGTGAGCGTAAGTTTCCTCCAGATGCCTCACCACAACCTCTTGTTTGAAGAAAGCAGCCCTTAGCAACACATTCTAATTCTCTAGCTGTTTCTGGGCTATTCTAAGTTCCTTCCCAATGCCAAGCCTCTATCTCTACATATGGCTCTATGTGAAGGACAGTGCCTTAAGAACCACATCATCAGGTTGTTCAGGAGCCACCAAAACCCCGGTGGAAGGAAGGGTCAGCTGCTTTTCTGCCAGAATGAACCTGCTCTTGCCTCCCTCCTTCCTGTTAGCCAGGGCTCAGGGTAAAAGCTATCTCATGGGACAGCCTGCATTGTGCTAGCCCTAGCAAAATAATACAAGTCTTTCTTCTTTCCTTTCTATCCAAAGATAACTGAGAATACTCACTTAAATTTTTTATTTTATGTTTAAAATAATCTTCATGAAAATATTTTAATGAAGTGTATAAATGCTTCTGACACAATGGTAAGTGGGGTTAAGAGCAGAATATGTTACTGTATACACAGAAGGACAAGGAGCCTTGCTTTGTAAACACACGTACACACACACACACACACACACACACACACACACAGAGGCACACATTCAAGATGGATTTCTTTTTTTGTTTTTTTGAAGCACTGTTTCTCTGTGTAGCTCTGGCTGTCCTAGAACTCACTGTATAGACTAGGCCGGCCTCAAACTCAGAGATCCACCTGCCTCTACCTCCCAAGCACTGGGATTAAAGATATATGCCACTACCACCCAGCTAAACACAGATTTCTTCAGGAGGTGGATTTAGAGGTCATTCTGCAGTTCTTTCAAGGTTTTGCTATTTTCTAGAAGAAAATATCTATATAGGTATCTACTACTTTGATAATCCCACAAGAAAAGATTATTTGCTACTAGCTGGAACTTCTGAGAGACTGGGATTTTATGTGATTTTATGTGCCAATCCAAAGAGAGAAATGTCAAGCATCTCAGTGATTTCTGTGTAGAGCCTTTCTGCCAGGTGATGAATGTTCCACACACGGTGTAGACTTTGACAAAACTGTTCATCTTGTCATCACTTACATGGTTATTCGAGATCTGAAGACATCAGGTGGTACTCTCAGAGCCTTGAATCAAGGTCCTGTATGTTCTTCTTTCCCCAAAGAATTTTGAAATGTGGGCTTTGAGGGTCCCCCAGAGTCTGGGTACCAGGTAACAGGAGAGGTCTGGAAGATGCTGGCTTTCTGCATCAAGTTGTGATGGCAAAGGCATTGTTTGTGGAGATGGATGGCTCTGGAGCCTAGGGATACCCTTCTGCAAGGCAAATGGCTATATTTCTTTCAGTTTGTGTGTGTGTGTGTGTGTATGTGTATGTGTGTGTGTGCATGTGTGGTGCTGTATGCCTTTAATCTCAGCACTCTGAGACAAGAGGACCTCTGAATTCAAGGGCAGCCTGATCTACATGTATAGTTCCAGGCCAGCCAGGGCTACATAGTGAACCCTGTCTCAAAAAGTACATGTAGGTACCTAGTAGTACACATATTAAGTTATTAATATTAATAAGGGATGGGCCCCAGAGAAGGCAGCTGAGGGAGAGTCTGCTAGGATCTCTTTCCATTCTGTCCCCAGGGAAGTTTTCCAAAGTGTTTGGGTGCTGGGGATAGAAGGGCTGACCAGACCTCAGCCCTGCCCTAACTGGGCTGGCCTGACCAAGGACACACTTGAGCTTCACCATGGAAATGGAGCCACTTGTGGGGTGGAGGGCAAGCAGTGCTACTTACTGGCCAGTAGCCAGAAGCGTGGGGGCAAATATGGCTCTGGACCGCCTGTGGCTAATACTGGAGGCAGGCTCCATTACCACTCCAAAATCACCGCATTAGCCATCCAGAGTGCCTCGGCCTCCGCTCACAGCCACTCTGCCCGTTATTCATCAGGGCAGCAGCCAGTATGCCAGACGCTTACAGGAAACAGACAAACCAAGTGTCCTTTTACGGACTCACATAATTCCATCTTTCAGCACCATGGTTTTCTGTGGCGCCATTATTTGTAATACTGGGACCAATATCACCATTTCTGTAACTGCACTACTGGTCCTCTTGGTATTGATCCTTTACCTTTGCAAGCTACTTCACAACGTATAAAGTGTCTCCCCAAGCTCAGTTTCACCCTAGTAAAGATGATCCCTTGTAGGGGCATGGTAGCACAGCAGCAGCGCGCTTGCCTAAAGATGACCTCAAACATGGAGTAATGTAGAGGCAGAGGGAGGCTGGTGCTCAGAGGGAACACAGTAGGTCTACACTTCTGAATAGAGCCTAGTTGGAGCATTTCCAGCCTCCAGACACATCCACTGGTTGTCCCCCTCCTCCTTGCTGGAGCAGGTCCACAGTTAGTTCAGGCAACTTCTAAGGTTAGAAACGAATGTCCTTCTATTCTACCAGGGAAGTCTGACTATGCCAAATCCCAGCACACAGGGCTGGACAAGAGGAGAGTGGTTTTGTCACACTAAGGCAGTTGCTCATGCCACAGTTTCCCACATTTCACAGGAAGTCCTTTGAAAGACCCAGAGATCTCCTTTTTAACAGATGTAAAGATTTTATACCATGTATATGTGTGTGTGTGTGTGTATATATATATATATGCCTCATCCGTAAAGTACACTGTAAAATGTACACCATTAGCCCAACAGATAAACCTCATGAAGAAGAGCAAGAATTCAGCAGGACTAGAAACCTACCAACCACGAATTGGCAACCTGGAGCAACCAGCAAAACCCAGAGAGAAGAAAGTGGCATTTTTGGAATCCATTTTGCTCAGGCTGTTAAGGACATCCTGAAAAAAATCCCCTTTGCTACTAGGGCAAGAGAACTTGGGGAAAGGCCGGTTCCCACCGGATGCATACAGAAGGGAAGGTATAGGTCAACTTTGGAGCCGGTGATACCTTAATGGGGCAGACAGATGCATTGACTGCCCATGGCTTGTGGGACGCACCTGGGCGCTGCCTCTATATTTTGAACCCAGGTTCACTGGTGAGCAGTAGCTGTCGCTGCCAGACCCCGCTGGGTCGCCCTCTGTCTGTCCAGCCATTTAAAGGTAAGATTTACCATGTATGTAAGGGAAGAGATTCAAGATGACTATGGCCTTTGGAAGGCATCATCTTGAAAGTCACACTTTTCCTCAAGCGCTTCCCTCCCAGGTCTTCTCCCTGGAGCAGCACTGTCACAGGAGGGAGTCAGCGCCGCGGTGTACCTCACTGGCGCTCAGGGACCCCGAGGGACTAGGTCGGCGGAGCAGGGGACGGACGCGAGGCCGGGCGGGGCCCCTGGAGGTCGGGGGGGTGGGGGAGGGAAGGTGGGGCAGGGGGCGCGGCGGGGCGGGGCGCGGCTCACCTGCCAGGCTGTTGTAGCAGTCGACCTCGATGGCTTCAATCGTCTTGCTCTGTTCCTCCGAGAGGTGGCTGGGTTTGGGGACTCCGGCCGGGGAAGCTGGCCGTGCGTCCCGTTCCCGCTCCCCTGGAGGCGGCAGCAGCCCCTTCAGCTCCAGCAACGCCCGGTGGTATTTGCCGATGGCTTCGCGGAATTTCTTGTCCTTGTAGCACTGCGCCCCTTGGCTCTTGAACTCGTGCGCCCGCCGGATGAGCTCCGCGGGCTCGGCCGCCGCCCCAGCCTGGCTCCGCTCCGGGGCCCCTCCGCCGCCCGGGACGCACGGTGGTGGCACGGACCGCGGCCCCTCGCCCAGCGCGGGCGGGTTAGGGTTCCCCGAGGTTCGGGCCGCCTTCCTCTCCATCCGGCCGCCGCCCGCGCCTGGAGCGCGCCGGGATCCCGGCTTTAAAAGCGCCGGGCGCTGGCTTAGCGCCCGGCAGACTCCGCCGCGGCTGTGACCCTGGGCGCCGCGCGCTTGCCCCGCACTCCCATCCTTGTCGCCAGCCGCCGGAGGCAGCTCCCTCCTCCTGCGCTCGCTCCCCTCCCAGTTCCCTCCCCCGCTCGGGTGGCGCCCGCCCTCGTCCCCGCCCTTTTCTACTCCCGCAACCTGCCGCCGGCTGGTTACTGAACCCTGTGCTCGCCTGGCCGTGGTGCAGGGGACAGCGAGGCCTGACTAGGGTGGTGATGGTGGTGATTGTCGCTGACCCGGAAGAGCTGGGCTTGCTCAACGGAGGGGAGGATTAACGGCGAAGAGGTTCCCCTAGTTCTCATTCATCCAACCTTCCGAGGCTCGCCGTGGCCGAAAGAGGCAGTGGGGGAGGGGTGCGTGTGTATGGGAGGACGGGAGGAGGGGTCAACCCAACAGCTTTCTTTAGAACTAAAAAGAAAGGTGCAACGGGGAGCAATGGGGGGAAAAAGGTAGGAGTCATTGCTTGTTTTGTTTGCAGTAAGTCATTACTATTTTAGGTGGCAGGGCCTCCCCTTTGTGGATCCAGGTTGTCGCTGAGGTGTGTCTCCCTGGCGCCTAGGACACTGGGTGCACGTTTGCGTGCCGGGCGTTTTATTCCAGGAGCCTGTGTGTGCTTATGCTATGTGCGTGCGCAGCTATGCAGAATGAATCACAGAATCGGAGATGGAAACACCTGTTACTGTTGGTCATCAGGCTTGGCGGGCACAGGGTTCCAGTTTCCATTACTAGACAGTTCCGCGCCCTTCCTGGGGAGGATCCTCCTCTTCATTCTCTCAGAGTGTCAGCTGTGTGCTGGAGATTGGCTGAGGCCCACAGGCAGATGAAAATGGGCACAAGTTACTCCCTCCCTCTGCACCTCAGAAATGCCCAGTTTCCTGCAGGATGACACAGTCCCCATTAGTAATCACTGGACCAGGCAGAGGTTGGAAAGTGTCACTGGGCAGTAACAGAAACTGCTGTGAAGCTCTGTGAGCCTTATGGGGAGAACAACATTTGAGGACCCTGAATGGGTGGGTAGGAGGAAGCTACATATCAGCCAAGGCTAGGAATGTTCAGAGGACTGTGATGTTTGGCATCTCAGGTGTATTGGGGCATAATGACTTGACTTTGTGGCAGCGGGAATGAGAGATGTCTAGGAGGAAGTCCAGGGGTTTCTGGATGAAGTTTGGATTTGATTTACAGGCAGTGAAGAAGATAGATTCGTTTTTTAGGGTCTTCATGTCATTTATGATACTAAGAGAAAAAAGATGCTCTACTGTGATTGTCAAAGTGTGCTTCCCAGGTCTGCAGCTTCAGCATCTCCGGAGACACTACTATATTCAAATTCTAAGGTCAGAGTCCAGGCCCTTTAAAACAGAACCTCAGACTTAGATCCAGTAACCCATGCTTTGGAAGCTCCGAGACTGGCTTAGAGACACTGCCTTAAAGGCTTCCTATTCCAAAGGTCAGGCTTTAGACCAGCAGTATCAACATCACTCACAAGCATGTGGGAAGTGCTGGGTGTACACTTCCCAATCCACTGACCCAAAAGTTGCACTTTAACAAGACTGGTAATGATATGTATAGCCACCAGACTGACCTGCTGCTCTGCAGTAGAAGTTTAGAAAAGTGCAGAAAACTGTCAATAATCCCCACCCCCAGCTTATATTGTCACCCTGACACTCTAGGTAAAGTCTGTATTTCTGTTTAACAAATATAAATGCTATGGGACAATGTTTACAGTTCATTACCTTAAAAAAAAACTTCTTGTTTTATGTGATTGAATATTCTTTTACTGCTTCCCCCTTGCTGTTCTGGTTATTGAACCTGGGGCTTCATGCATGCTAGCAACTGCTCTAACACTAAACTGGGCCCCTATGTCTTATATATAATAGCTTATTGTATGTCTGTACCATAGAGTGTGGAAGCAATTGTTTTGTTAGCCAGAGAACTCTTTACTGTACACTATGCCAGATACTGGATTAAGCACTTTATAGATAAACATTTTACCTTCATAACAATCTAGTGAAATAAATGCTGTTATGCTAATTTTGAACACCATGCCACAGAGACTTGCGGAAATTCTACTCCCAGTGAGTAGCAAATCTGGTTTTGTTTGTTTTGTTATTGTTGTTGTTCTCTCTCTCTCTCTCTCTCTCTCTCTCTCTCTCTCTCTCTGTGTGTGTGTGTGTGTGTGTGTGTGTGTGGTTTTTTTGAGACAGGATTTCTCTGTGTAACAGCCTTGGCTATCCTGGAACTCAACTTTGTGGACAAGGCTGACCTTGAACTCACAGAGATCTGAGTGCTGGGATTAAAGGTGTGAGCCACCAGGCTCAGCTCAGTCAGAAATCTGGTTTCTGAGCCCATGCAATCCTGCTCCAGAATCTCTTGCATCGCTCTTTACACTTACTCATATTTATTCTTCTGTTCTTACTTATTTTCCTATCTACAAAATTACATTAATTTTAAAGTGCTTTGGGTCAAATCCAGGGCCTCATTTGTGCTAGGCAAACATTCTACCACTGAGCTTAATACCCAGATCAAGAAAGTCTCGGTGGTGGCACATGCTTGTAATCCCAGCACTCGGGAGGCGGAGGCAGGCCGATCTCTGTGAGTTCGAGGCCAGCCTGGTCTACAAGAGCTAGTTCCAGGACAGGCTCCAAAGCTACAGAGAAACCCTGTCTTGAAAAACAAACAAACAAAAACAAACAAACAAACAAACAAAAAGGGTCTTGAAACTGTCAGTGTGCTTTTTCTCCCTCACGTGTATGCATATGGTATACATGAGTATGTGAGTGTTCCCGTGTGTGTGAACACACAGGCGTGGGATGCAGGTGCACATGCACGTGGCGGCCTGAGGTTGATGTTGGGAGTCTTCATTTGATGTTCTCCATCTTTTTCATGGAGGTGGGTCTCTCAGTTGAACCCAGGGCTTAGGAAGCAGTTAGTCTGGCTAACCAGCTAGCTCTGAGGATCCGCTGTCTACACCTTCCAATTGCTGGCACTAAGGGTGGGCCCCCCCAAGCCAACCCGGTGTTTACTAGTGCTTTAATTACTCAGCCACCTCCCCAGCCACCCAGTTTGTTTGTTTGATTTGTAAAATGTGACGCAGCTGGATATGGTAGCTCCTGCCTATAATCTCAACACTCAGGAGCCTAGGCAGTAAGTGTGCTTCAAATTCGATTTGCCTAAGTATACTTAGTGAATTCCAGGCAACCTGGGCTACAGAGGGAGACCTTGTCTATGAGAGAGAGAGAGAGAGAGAGAGAGAGAGAGAGAGAGAGAGAGAGACTATAATTCAAATTTAAAAGGTGGGGCAAACCTGTGCTCCCAGCACAAAAAAACAGCATCCTTAGTAACAAGAGTAAAACTTGTATAAATATTTTTGAATTTGGTAAATAAAAAATATACATCACCTTAACTGGGATATATTTCATGCTAAGGATGAGTATTTTCACATGCGTAGTTACCATTTGTAGAGAACTGAAGCCTTTTAACTGGATCTGCAGTCGGTATACTAACTTATACCTTGTATTTTATAGAATGTTCCTTTTCTACGTGCTCTACTGTCTTTAATCCCACTTGAGCCTCCTGCTAGCACTGCAGAGGGAAAGAGCCTCTGCTTACACAATGAACCTACAGTTTCCCACCAAGTGAGGCACTCTGTTTGCTCAGTGGCTAAGAAGCTTTGAACTTAGGCAGTGTGGCCTGGAATTCTATCCTGTTTGCTTCCTGGGCAAGTTATTCAACTCTGGACAACCTCACATTTCCTCACTCATTAAGTGAGGGTGGGGTTATGACCCCATGGGCTTGTTGGGAATCACAGTATAAGTCCTTGGCAGATGCTAACTATATTATGCCTTAAGTCCTACCATATTAGATCCCATAATAATATTGTGGCAGAACTCCAATAATTCATAATTATCTGCCAAAACTCCTGGCCCTTTTGATTTTCAAGCAGTTTATCAGGTTGAGCAGAAAGAAGAGGCTGGGAATGAGGGCTCTGAGATTCTACTGTTAGCCCTATGAAAAGTCATTTGGTAGACAGAGCTGTAGATGACAAATATTGAATAAAGATCCAGCCCTTGGATTTGGTAATGTCTCAACAAAAAGTCATAAATTAGGTCATATCAACTATTTAAAAGTAAGGTGTAGGGCTGGGGAGATGGCTCAGTCAATAACATGTTGGTTGTGCAAGCAAAGCCTATATAACCCCAGTGCTGAGGAGCCAGAGACAGGGCGGAGGGCGGGGGCTTGGAGCTCTCTGGCCAGCCAGTCTAGTTAGTTCAATCAGTGAACTCTGAGTTCAGTGAGAGATCCTGTCTCAAGAAATAAGGTAAAGAGTGATCCATGTTGACTTCTGGCCTCTGCATATATGTGTGCACATGCCTATACACACCATACATGTATACCCATAAACACTCACAGAGAGAAAATAAAATAATTAAATTAAAGGTAAGAATAATGACAAAGAGCTTTTTCTGTTTTCCCTGCTATGTCTTGCTTTCCATTTTGGACTGAAGGACAGGGCAGGCTTTAAGAAACAGATAAGCCATGTGACATTTCTTTGCAGACGATGCAGAACTCAACACAAGACCTTAGTACTCCTAAGAATGAAGGGGCGCACCAGTGAGTCAGAGAGAGAAGACCATGAGGGGAGGGAGTAAAGAAGGAGTTACTATGCCCATCTGTCCCACTTGGCAGTGTTGGATGGCAGTGCCTGGAATTATTTTATTTGCTTGTTTTCAGTACGCTTCTGTCTGGCTAAGCCACCCATTTGTAGTGTGTTCTAGCTTCCCAGAAATGCTTGCTTCCCCTCAGATGGAATTAAAGAAGTGCCAACGAGAATTTCTCAAATATTCTTTCATTAATTATTGACCATATGCCAAGCATTATTTTAGGAAACGAGCAGAGAGTGAATCTAGGAGCTAGAAATTCAGTGTTTCTCAGACGTTGACACACGTGTGAATTGCACAAGGATCTTACAAAAGTGCCGTCCACTCTGATTCTGTTCATTTAGGATGGGGCCAAACCCCACGTTTCTGATAAGTTCGCAGGTAATGCTAGTTCTGCTTGTCCATGGTGCACCCTAGGAAGAGCAGGTGCTGGAGGACGGGGGAGCCCCAGATTTCCCCCTTTCTCCTAGCTTTGCCTGCCGGGGTGGGGTGTTGCTCAGTCTAGTCAGATTCCAGGAAATGAATTGGCCCACATTTATAAAAGCAGAGGCTCCAGCCCCTACATAGTTTAGCTCTTTCTTCTACTTCATTTGGCTGGCACAGGTAAACCGAGTCAGGGCCTCCTTTTGGGATCTGGCTATCTTGCTTTCTCCCCCTCAGGTGCACAATCACCCATATGTTTTATTGCTTGCATTTCTCACCAAAAGTGAAGCCATTTTGGTGCCTCGCTCAAGAGGGAAAGTCCCTTGGAAGCCATTGGTTTAGGCTGCTGGCCCTAAAAGGAGAATCCCAAACTAACAAATTCAGCATTTACTTAGATGCATGTAAAGTGGTGTTTTGGTATCTCCTCTGTCGGGGCCCTCAGGTATCCTCTTCCTCAGAAACCTCGAGGAGGATGACTGAGCCCCAGCAGGTGTCTATTGATCATGGACCTTCAATCTGCTAGTATCAGAGCTTCACCTTTCATCCAGAACAGGCAGGCCATGAGCACACCTCTCAGAATCCCGTGGGTGGTCACACCACTCATGGCATAATTCATTACTGCTGAGGCAGGCATGGGAGGGGAAGTACTTGGAGGGAAAGAATCGTGGTAGCATGATGCTCCCGCTCCATACATGATGCTCCCGCTCCATACATGGTGCTCCCGCTCCGTACATGGTGCTCCTGCTCCGTTTCAGTTCTGTATTGTCTCTAGGTCTTGATATTGATTCTGCTTCTTGGAGTCTCTGACTCTTTCGCTGATCTTCAAAGCCTCCTCCTTTTGCAGACTCATCCTGGACCTGGAATACCTTCTAAGGTGACGGCTGGTGCTTCGTGGTCTCTTCCTTCAGTTCTGCTTCTTGAGCAGACACAAGACAGATATTTGAACCTTGTTCATTCGAATTGAAGCTTTTCAGGGTTTGATCACATGCCAACCAAACCAAAACTATTTTGAGGATGTTCCACTAATTGCCTTGAACTTCACAATTTACCTGAGAAGAATTATAGCATTTTCATCACCTGTTTTCATCCATATGTAAGACATAAATCATTATGTTCCGTTTTCAGTATGGGGTGCGTGTACTGATCATCAGAGAATCACAGAGGAGCAGGAGGCACTGGGCCCCTGTCTTCCCTGGTTAGCAGCTGGCACCTGCACTGTCTGCTCATCCCAGGGCTGAGCAGTTACAGAGTCTGCCACATGACTCAGCCCCTGTATTAAAAAAGGAAGGAATCTCGAGCCCCAGGATATTATATATTAGATGAGGCCTTGCTTTCTGAACCAATAGGATGGGGAGTCTGGAGAAGGAGAAATATCAAACACAAAGAAACCCATACCTCCATGAAGAGCTTAGCCAATCAGGAATTCAGGAGGCAGAGAAATGCGATTAGGAATAGAAAAACAACTGTTTAAGCCAAATTGACAAGCCAGACATTTTCGCCTTTTATCCAGGCTGAGGCCCAGAGTCTGAAGAACTGAAAATAAATCTGTCTCCTTTTCACTGCTCTGAGTTCCCAGGACTCTTATTATGAAGCGACCATCATTGTTTCTCAGAATAATCTTCAAATATTCTACTATAGAAAATGTGAAGATTTCAAATTATTTCATACCTAGACATAGTTAGTGTGCATTTCATATTTTAACTCATGTTATCTTCTCTCCTCCCCAGACTAATAACATATCTCCCTATAATTTCATAATTACTTCACCAAACTATATTTTGAAAAGTAAGATCCCTCAGCCCTCCCTCCTCTCTCATAACCACCCAATCCACTCACTTTCCAGCCTCCTTGTCTCCACTGTCAATTGTACTTCCCCTCAGGAGCCATGATGTTCATTACTTAGACCGGCTAATGACTGTCCTTAGGAGACTCTTACTTCCCCTATGCTGTGAGTCTGGGAGAACGGTCAATCACTGGTACCCTCTCACTGCCTGCACCCACCCCATCCTCATTGCTGACCCCTATTCTAGATAGAGCCAGTACCACTCCTTACTTCCTATTCCTGTAGTTTAGGGAGGGCACACAGGTAAGGAAATCCCCCAAGCCTTAGGTGCTGAGAGGACCGTTCATTTTCCATTTGGAATGCTGTAGGGGAGGCTTCAGGCTGAGGACTCTTCATGTTCATCTTGCTTAGCTGCCTGAACAATGAGTAGAAGAAGCAAAGAAGAGGTGGGTGAGTGTCAGAGTTTGAGGGCTATCAGTTAGGTGCTACAATCCAACTGTTTGGAATGCTGTATACACCCATGGGCTTCTCGGGGAAGCAAACCAATGCATTTACACTTAAGTTAGCTTGAGTTGTTACTTCCGACACAGAAATGTTGCTTGGGGGATGGTCCTGGATGTGCAAGCTCTCTTCCACTTAGAGCATGTTCCAGCCCCGTATCAGACGGTTGTCTTGATGCTGTGATAAATACCCGAAGAAATAGCTTGCCTTGGCTCACAGTTTGAGGGAGGGCATTGCCAACGCCGCAGGGAAGGGGCGGTGGCAGGAGAATGAGATGGCGGCTCACATTGTATCCACAATCAGGAAGCAGATAGTGATCGAGAGAGGCTGGTGCTCAGCTCCCTTTCTTGTTTTTAATCTAGGACTCCAGCCTGTGGAATGTCCACAGTTAGGGTAGGCCTTCTCATCTCAGTTGACCCAATATCGAAGCCCCCTCACAGGCATGCCCAGAGTTTTGTCCTGTTAAGTGGACAATCGGTATTGGCCATCACAAATCACCGTGTCACCCTCTACCCTCCAGTGCCTGCCCTTACGCCTGCTCCATAGAAGCCCTTTCCCTCTCGGCTGATGGTGGACTTTAGCAAAGATGAGGCAACACTGTAAGCTTGGGGGATAGGGATGCGAGGGATCGCCAAATTGTCCCATGTCCTTCCTGCTTTAGCTCAGTGATTTGTGCAGTGTTCCAGTTCTATTAGAGTTAAGATTGGGAGGCTCCTCCTCTTTGGATTTATGCCTCAGGGTCTCAGAAATTACTTTTTCTTTCTTTCTTTTGCCCCTAGCTCTCTTCCTTCTCCCACTAGTCTCTGGGTGCTTCCTCCTGGGTTCTTCTGTGGCCACAAGCCTATATTCAGTCTCCTGAATGCATGCCTGCTCAAGTAGACTCCAAGGGTAGGTAATGACCCTTGTATAAAAACTATTTTAAGATTCTGCGCCTTCCAGGAGACTTTTGACGACTCTATGCTACAAGATCAGATGCAATGATTCTGTAAAGGTAAATGGCAGACCAATGTAGTGCTAATTGGAATTTTTTTATATTTCTTATGGTTTACTTTATTTTATGTGCATTGGTGTGAAGGTGTCAGATCCCCTGGAATTGGATTTTCAGATAGTTGTGAGCTGCCATGTGGGTGCTGGGAATTGAACCCGGGTCCTCTGGAAGGGCAGTCAGTGATCTTAACCACTGAGCCATCTCTCCATCCCCCACTAATTGGAAATTTTTATTTGCAGATCCTATACCTGGCAGCACCCTGTTTGGTCTACGGTACTGTTTGCATGTCAGCTCCTGTGTAGATTTCTTTTATTCTGTAGATTTTTTTTATTCATTTTTCACAACCTTATGTGAAACTCTGACACTAAACCAACAGTTCCCACTAGGTAGACATCTTATAGCCTTTTCTAAACCACATGCACAGCACAGACACACAACATACAGACACACACATTTGTTTTCCCTACGGAAGCACTAGAAGGTCAGAGCAGTTGTCAGTAGCCATATGGTACACTGCCCCCAAATTAGGCTTAAAATTATTATTTATTATTTTGTAGCAACCCACAGTTTCTGTAGGAAATTTTTATTTAGATAGTTTTGTTTAAACTTTTTTTTTTTTGCATTTTGTGTTTTGCCGTGTGGGAGAGTGAACCTGAGGTCTCACATGTGCTAGGTAAGTGTTCTTCCATTGAACTGCATCCCCAGCCTAAGGTCCTTGTAAGGAACCACAGGTGACTTTCTGCCTGGGACTGAAGTTATCTTAAGGCTCTGCTGGAGGAAATTCTGGCCTAAGTTTTGTGCCCCACCCACCCCACTGACCTTTAACTTAACATACTGGTACCTCACCGTGGGTTCTTGGGTGTCTTGGTATCTATCCCTGTTCTATGACAAAGTGTCTGTCTTAGGGTTTCTATTGCTGTGAAGAGACACCATGAGCACGGCAACTGTTATGAAGGAAAACATTTAACTGGGCTGGCTTACAGTTCAGAGGTTTAGTCCATTATCATCATGGCAGGAAGCAGGACAGCAAGCAAGTAGAGATGGCGATGGAAAAGGAGATGAAAATTCTACATCTGGATCCACAGGCAGCAGAAAGAGAGAGAGCAGTACACTGGGCCTGGCTTGAGCATTTGAAACCTCAAAGCCCACCCCCAGTGACACACTTCCTCCAACAAGGTCACACCTACTCCAACAAGGCCACACCTCTTAATATTGTCACTCCCTATGAGCCTATGGGGACTATTTCCAAACCACCACAGTGCCCCAACAAAAGTAACTTAAGAAATAATTTTTGGGGGGCTCACAATTCCAGTTTGTAGTCACTGTGACCTAGGCCTGGAACTCGCATGGCTCCAGCCTCTACTTCCCCAGTGTGAGGATTAAAACCATGAGCTATCACACTGGCCTCTAGATTGGCTTGGCTTTTGATAGGCTGAGCTGTCCTGCTTCCAGGATTAAATCCTACCTGGTTGTGGTGTATAATTTTTTAAATGTGCTGTGGGATTCCAATTGCTACCATCTTGTTGAGAAATTTGGCAAGACTCTTCACCCGTGCTATCAGGCTGCAGTCTTCCGGGAAGTGACAGGGTAACAGTAACCTCACAGAGTGATCTTGAGTTTTCCCTACCAATAGACACGTAAAGACTGGCCATTCTTTACATGTCTATTGGGGTTCTTTAGCGAAACCATCTGGTCTTGATGGTGTCTTTTTCAGGATTGGTCTTTCTGTTTTTACTGATTGGAGAGTCAATGTTAATACAGTTCAAGCTTCCAAGATCTACCAGCTTCGCTAGCCATGCGGTCGACATGGGATTGTTGATAGCATTAAAAGCCTTTTCATTTCTGTGGCATTTACGTTAGACATAAACAACATAACGCAGGATTTATTTGGTTCACGGTTTCAGAGCTTTTGGTCTGTGGTCCTTCACTCCCCTGACCCTCATCTGTGGTGCAAGGGTACACGTGGCAGTGGAGTGTGTGGGAGGACCGCTCACCTCACGGTCCCAGGAAGCGGAGAAAGAGGACATACGTTCATGTCCTTCCATCAACACATGCTCTAAGTTAGTGGTTCTGCTGGTGACATGGTTTAATTTTCTTGTCTTCCTTCCATGTATCTTCTACAGATATTTTCTTCTTGTTACCTTATTGCATAAAACAAAGTCATAGCATTCAAGCTTAGGTTGCAGATAGCTTAACTTCAGTTGCATTCCGACCATGCTTTGCAGCTCTGCTTTCTACAGATGTTACTGGTGTCCCAAATTGCATCCTGAATTGTATACATTGTATCTTCACATACTGCTTACCCATCAACATAGAATTGTCTTTTGTCCTCCTTAATAACCTATATGCAGTAATTACCCCCTCCCACCTCTCTCTCTCTCTCTCTGCACTACTAGGGATTGAGCCAGGGCCTTCTACAGGTAAAGCAAATTCTTGTCACTGAGTGACATTCTTCTGCTCCCTACCTAAGAAGCTGGAGTCAGAGGTGTGAACCATCACTTGCTTCCTGGACTGTCTTTGGCTTTTCTTCATTCTTCCTTTGTGTTTCTGAAATGTAATCTCTTTGGATGATCTGGCTTCCCATTTTTTCAGTTACTTCTTCATCAGTCTGCTATGGGACCTACATAACTTTTCAACTCGGTCAATCTGTTATTAAGCTAAAAAAAAACTTCTTTTTACATCTTTTTTATAGTTTACATCTCTTTGTTGTTATTTTCATTTGCCTTATGCATAACCTTCCTAATTTCATTCATTTGCTTATTTTCTCTGTGGGCTGTTTTTTGTTGTTGTTGTTTTTGTTTGTTTGTTTTTGTTTTTAAAGATAGAGTCTTACCGTGCAGCTCAGGCAGGTCTTTAATTCAGCACAAAGTTCAGGATGTCCTTGAACTTGAAGTCTACCTGCCTCATCATCAGAGCCCTGAGATTACAACCTTTTAGTTCATTGGATATCTTTATGTTTTTTTTACTTTCTGAGTCAAATCAAATATTTTTGTGGAATTGATTTCTGGAGTTTTCTTTTTATCTTTTGATTGAGCTGTTTTTTCCCAATCTTTATATGCTTTATAAGTTTTGGGCCTATATTTGGACATTTAAAGAGCAGCGATGTGTTCCTGTCTTGGGTTTTATGTACCAGAAGACCTTCAGTTAGCCCTGGAGGTTCAAGGACTTCTCAAACCTTTCCTATTCTTTTGCTCCCCCTGGTGTTGATTAGGAGAACTGCAGCTTTGGTCTGTTAGCATTTGCTTTTCACTGGCTAGGTTCTGGTGGTCATTGCCGTACTTGTAGGCAGATGTGACAGCAACCCGGCTCATGGATAGCCTCCAGATAAAGTAGGACACTGAATGCATGGGTTGTCTTGTTTCCATGTCGAAGAGCCTTGGATTGCGGGTTTCTTCCCGCCTGCTCAGCACTGCGCCATAGAGAGGAAAGGACAGACAGGATGCCTGTGCCAAATTGCCACATTTTTGCTGGAACCCCTTCTTGGTTTTATGATGACCGGCGTCTGTGTGTGTGGCTTCTCAGTTTGCCTATTAATATTCTCACTGCGGTATTTATTCCGCCTCATGTGCTGTCACTTCGGTGCCTCTGCGAGGGAAAGAAGGCAGTTTACCAATGTACCATTTGCTGATATCGCTGTACTTCCTAGTGCCTGGCAGGTACCACATGCTTCCTTTGGTGGCATGAAATTGGAACTGGCAGGCTAAGGTACTGATGAGGCATTTCAGATTCAGTGAGAGAGACTGGGCCTCAAATCATACTGACCACAAATGTTTGAATCACAAGGATCATTCTTGTCCTGAGATGACAATGGCATGTGGTCTCTTAACCCTGGTGCTCCCAGAGAAGGGCAGACTTGATTTGCCTTCTCTTAAATCTAACATCTCTTCAGAGTTGCAAAAGCGCAACTGGACGCCTGCATGCTCTGCTGGTGCTGCTGCACAGCTACTGGCCAAGTCCATTATCTTTATCCACTCCCTGTCCTTATAGCCAACCACTGCCTGCCCCGTCTATGCGCTGAGCTGCTGTAGACCCAGCACTGCACAGTGCATCTGAGAGAGAGATACTGGGGTTTGAGGGTGGGAAGGACAGGGGCAAGAAAAGCACACAAACCAGACAGGTTTATATTGGGGATGTAAAATACTTGACTTGTCAAGGCTAGAACTCTAGGGTTCTCTGAATTTCTCCAATAAAGCAGTCTTCAGGCTCTCTGATAGGACTCCTAAGGCTAATACTCAATAAAAAATATGTGAAAGTACACATTCTCCCACAAGGTTTCTGGCCACAGGCTTTCCTGCCCTGCAGTCCTAAGGAGGATTTTTTTAGTTACCTCCCTTCTTTCTTCACCTCTCTCCTCACGTTTTCCTTCCAGTCTTCCTTTGCATTCTGCTTTCCAGTAAGTAATTTGCACTGGAGTTGATAGATTTGTTCTGTCTTCACCAAATACCATCTGCACTGGGAAGAAAAGGTGCTGCCCTGTTCTGATCTGGTTGTTATTTAAAGTGCTGCGTTAGTAGACCCCGTATTAGTGTGGAGAACAGGGGAAGGCCCAGAGCAGAGTGCAGACTCTGAATGAATGCATAGGTCCTTAGTTCAAAGTCATTGGCAGTATTGAGGCCTAAGAGAAAGGACATGGTAAAAAAAGAAAAGCAAGTGTGTTATTCTCCAAGTCTCTTGCCTGCTAGCATGGAGACTTGTTGACTGGGCAGTGCATTTAGGATTTCTTAAAGTGCCTGCATTTTATTATTCCACTATGGTTATCTCCTTTGTGATCTGACCAAGTGGGGGGGACCCTTTTGTGTTTTGTCCCGGTAAATCTGAAGTTCCTCCTGAGCCCTAAGATGATGGTTCGGTTATTGTCGTGTTTCTAAGAGCCCAAAGAAGGGACAAAGAAGATATTGCCTCATGCATCTGAAGCTCCTGAGAAGAGCACCTACTGCTACTCAGGAGTCACTAGATTACGCAATGGGAGCCTGGCTCCAGCCTGCAGCTGCCTGTGTTTACCTCTCCTCTCCATCTGCTTCCAATGCTGAGCCTTGACAAGAAACTTGGTAGTTGATAAAAGTTCCCAAGATTAAATATCCTAAAGACAAAAGCAGCATAAGCATTTGAAACTGTATATACATACATACATATATATGTATATATACATATCTTGTGTGTGTATGTGTTTGTGGAGGCTAGAGGTTGATGCTAGGTGTCTTGTTCAATCACCTTCCAAATTGCTTATTGAGAAAGAGTCTCTCATTGAATCTGGGGCTCATCGATTCTATTAGTCTTGTTAGTCAGGATCCTGTCTTCACCTCTGGATCGGTGGGATTACAGGTGGGTCACCGCATATTGCAACATTTACGTGGATTCTAGGGATCTGAACTATGGTCCTCATGCTTGTCTGGCACATGGCAAGCACTCTACACTCCCCCCAACCATCTCCCAGCCCCACAATTTTAATAGTTTATAAGTAGTGAAATGTGGTAAGTCCACGGAACACATACAAATGGGTGAACCTTCGAATGGGTGGCAGGCGTGGAAGGACTTCAGAGACCACCAACTGAGGCATGGTGATTAAGGCTGAGTCTCAAAAAGAGTTTTTTTTTTGTTGTTGTTCAAATCCTGGCTGTGCCACTAAGCACCTGTGTGCATTCAGCAGGTGATGTTTATCTTTATGATTCCAATGTTTCCTGTGCTAAAAGTAAGGGAGTGGGGGTGGGGCTGGGGGCGGTGGTGAGATGGCTCAGATGGGTAAAGTGCTTGCTGTACAAACATGACAACCTGAGGGAGGGTCCTCAGTGTTCCCAACACTCGAGGGTGTTATGGAAATAGGTGGTCAGCCAGCTTCAGGTTCCGTGAGAGACCCTTCTCAAAAAATAAGGTGGAGAGTGACAAAGGAAAGTACCCAATGCCAGCCTCCTGCCTCCACTCCCAAATTCACACCTGTACACATGCATACCCACCTGCATGCACATGCACACACAACACACACATGCACGTGTCAATAGTACTTAATTCATAAAACTGTTATATTGGCCGGGTGGTGGTGGCGCACGCCTTTAATCCCAGCACTCGGGAGGCAGAGGCAGGCGGATCTCTGTGAGTTCGAGGATGACCTAGTCTACAAGAGCTAGCTCCAGGACAGGCTCCAAAGCTACAGAGAAACCCTGTCTCGAAAAACAAACAAAAATCCTGTTATGTTGTAGAATATTGTTTTTTTTATTTAATTTATTATGTATACAATATTCTGTCTGCATGTGTCCCTGCAGGCCAGAAGAGGGCACCAGACCTCATTACAGATGGTTGTGAGCTACCATGTGGTTGCTGGGAATTGAACTCAGGACCTTTAGAAGGGCAGGCAGTGCTCTTAACTGCTGAGCCATCTCTCCAGCCCAAGAATATTGTTTTAAATAGGCAAAGATGTGCTTGTTTATGCTGTGGAATATTACTTTAACTGTGTAAAGGTGTATTACATTTGTTTATGCTGCATTTGTTTAACTATGTAAAGATGTGTTGCTGTCTCACCTTGCCTGCCTAGGGCACCTGATTGGTCTAATAAAGAGCCAAATGGCCAATAGCTAGGCAGGAGAGGGATAGGTGAGGCTGACAGGGAGAGAGAATAAATAGGAGAACCCTTGGCTCAAGAGAGAAGATGATGAGGGAAAAAGAGAGGGACTCCCCTGGGGCCAGCAGTCAGGCAGCCGCCAGACAGACCGGGAAGAAGCAGGAAAAGTGTGGCATGCAGAAAGAAAAGTTAATAAGCCCCAAGGCCGCCTTTAATCCCAGCACTCGGGAGGCAGAGGCAGGCGGATCTTTGTGAGTTTGAGGCCAGCCTGGTCTACAAGAGCTAGTTCTAGGACAGGCTCCAAAGCTAGAGAGAAACCCTGTCTCGAAAAAAGAAAAAAAAAGCTCCAAGGCAAAAAGTAGAGGAAAAGAAACAGGTTAAGTTATAAGAGTTAGCAAGAAATGAGCCTAAGCAAAAGCAGAGAATTCATAACTAATAAGAGGTCTCTGTGTCATGATTTGGGAGCTGGTTGGTGGCCTAAAAGAAAGTCTGGCACACTGTAAGGAAGATATCATGCCAAAATCCTTTTTATTAAGTTTTGTTGAATAAATTGTTAGTGAATTATATTTATTGAATTTCTGGGGCATAGTAAATAATTAATTAACAAACAAATTAGTGTTGATGCCTTAGACTCTTGTATCCGCTGACAGGGTCGTTGTGAGGCCCGAATGAACAACACTGTCTGAACTTACGTTTGTCAAGTGGGAGGCTGTAGTTCAGCCACAATTGTGATATGGAGAGGTTTGTTGCCAAACAAAAGAACCCTTTAGTACTCTCTAAAGGGGAGCTGGGTTGTTTCATAGTGGTTAAATTTGAAGGACACTCACTAAAGTTTGAATGTAAGTGTCTAACACAATTTTAAATGCCAGACAACCTATCACATTTAGGCCAAGGATTACCACCCTTCTAGTCACCTGGCCCCAGGGCGGGGAGCCTTTTCCTTTCATAGTGATGAAGAAGCTCAGGGAAGTGTGTGTGTGGCTGAGGCAGCTGGAAAGAAAGGAAGGGCTTATGTATTGCTGTAGTCCAAATATCTCTCGAGTGCAGCCTGTGTAGTGATCGTACTGAGGACTCTTCGTGGAACAGTGAGCCGGCTAGAATGAAAACGATCCAGGATGGGTTAGAATTTGCTCCATAACAAACACCCTAGGCTTGAGGAGCTCTGCACCAGCACGGTGGGCTGGGAAGTCAGAATGACGCAGGCAGTCAGCTTATATCCATTCTAGGATGATGAAAGATATGCATCCAACCTATCCTTCTCTTGTGTTTTTTCATGACTCTGGTGCTCCATTGGGTGGTCAAGGGCTGCTAGAGCAGGAAGCTGATGTGTGGAGCTTTCTTACACGGAGGGCTCCGGATGACATCGTCACGTAACGATCCACGTCCACTTCAAACACGGCACTCCCGCCAGATTGTTACATACCTGTTCGTTGTGTCTCAGCAAATCCATCCAGTAGCTAACAAACTAGATTCATTGCATGCGTCTCCTCAGTTCTTGACAATCCCACCTTTGAGATACCTGCCATGTTGGTTCATTTATTTTCATTCTTTCCGACACTTCCTTATACTATAAGTTATCTGTTGCTGCCATCAAAAACTAAAACAAACAAACAAACAAACAAATATAGACTGGGTAGCTTATAAACTCCAAATTCCCACAGTTATGGTGGCTGGAATTCTAAGATCAAGACACCTAAAGGTTTGGCATGTGGTGACAAAGACCTGCTCCTTGCAGCAAGATGGTGCCTTGCGTGGACACCTCTACATGACAAAGAATACCAAACAGCATCCTGAAGCCTTTTCACCAATCCCTTTAATGAGGGCTCTGCATCTCCTGCGGTGTGCCAAACCAACATTTACTCACCCCTGATGGGGCACTAAGGACAAACGGGGGTGGGGAGGGGGGTACAGGTCTAGTTTAGGGAACCGGTGAGTTGATTGTGCTTACCTACAGGAGGCATGGATGACTCAAGGCAGCCACATCCCTGAAAAGCCTACCCCAGCAAGGGTGGTGACTCATGAAGGCTGCCTCCCTGGAGTTCCTTCCCCAATTTTCAGGCAGCCCAGCTGGTAGGAGAGTCTCCTCTCAGCAGTGGCTACTGCTTATATAACCTGTTTTAGGGAAGGCAGGAGAAGCGGATAGAAGGGTTGAGAGGTTAGGGAAGCCAGGGTGCTAAGTCAACTCATCTTTCAGGCAACAGAGCGCAGAGATCTGAAACACACAGCTTCAGTCCCACAACACATAACAAGGGTCCAATCTCAAACGCTTTTGAGGGCGGGCAAGGTCTTGCGCTGCAGGGAAGCATACTTGGTTACTATGTGGACTGTGCTTGGTGCTTGTGCTATGTGGACTGTTGGAGGATATGACTTAGCCTGCCTGACAGGGATCACTCTCTGGGTGGGGGAGTGGACCTCAGTTAATATATAACCCATGCAATGTGATAATGGTCAGGCTGCTTTGACCCACGGATGGCAAGGGGATGGATGTGTTTCCACTCTGCTCTGCTTAGGGCCTGACAACTTAGAGAGACTGGGTTCTCTAAAACAAACAAACAAAAATTACCCAACAAAAACCAAACCAACCAAACAAACAAAAACCTCAAGAGAAGGGGCTAGAGAATTTTCTAAGTTTCGGCTTTCTGGACTTGTAAGTTTAATTTACTTCCTGAGTCTTGTGAAGGGAAATGGCTATGTGATACCCCAAGACCCATCCTCTTAATACTGTAACACTGGTAATTAAATGCAACAGAAGAGTTTTGAAGGCATTCAAACCAGAGCATCTTTGTGTTCCTGACCTTCCAAATCCTTTTCACAGGCAAAATGCTTCATTATATCCCAATAGCCACCAGATCACTCATTCAGTCTCCTCTAAACAGGCTCAAGGAGACCCCCATGGTGCAATTCATTCAGAGGCAGACTGTCCTCCTGGCTCTGAACCTGTGAAAGCAAACAAGTTATCTCCAGGTGATAGGACGGGTTAGACTTTCCCCATGGAAATGGGAGCGGGAGAGAGAAGGAAGACAGGACTAATGGGTCCCAAGCAAGTCCTAAAGTCAACAAGGTAAACAGCATTTACTATCAAGACTAATGTAATCTTTGGCTATATTCTTGCCTTCCAGATACACTGGAGTGGGGCTGAGCTCCCAAGTGCCTGGCTATCTCACCCCAGTGGTTTCACTGAGCACAGCCTACACAGCAGCCTTAAAGGACCAGAATCATATGCCTGGACCTCTCCCACCCTGCTGTCACATGCAGATGTCAATACAGATTTGGGGCCTAAAGCTACCCAAAGACTCTACAGGGCATTCTTGGAAATCTCGGTGGTGGAGATATCCAAGTCTAGAGATATCCAAGTCTTGTGCTGTGCCCGGGTACTGAATTGATACCGAATGACTGACAAATTTACTGCTTGTGCCTTCCAGAAAGGCATCAGAAATGTGTCTTGTCACTGGTGGGTACCCAGGGCCTCTCATTTGAAACTGATTTTTTTTTTTTTTTGGTTTTTCGAGACAGGGTTTCTCTGTAGCTTTGGAGTTTGTCCTGGACCTAGCTCTTGTAGACCAGGCTGGCCTTGAACTCACAGAGATCCGCCTGCCTCTGCCTCCCGAGTGCTGGGATTAAAGGCATGCGCCACTGAAACTGACCTGTTCTTAAGGCCCTGACATCTGGGGACTATGATGATTGAGACAGTCACAGTAGTCTCCAGAAAGCCATCATCAGTACTCTTTGGTTGTCCTGATGCATAGCACCTGGTTCCATAATATTATCAGAAAAAAGTTGCTCGACCATGCCCTTGGTGTTTTTCTTCTAAATATTTTATTTTTAAAAAAGATTTATTTATTGTGTATACAATGGTCTGCCTGCATGTGTCCCTGCAGACAGAAGTTGACACCAGATCTTATTACCGGTGGTTGTGAGCCAC
This sequence comes from Ondatra zibethicus, assembly GCA_004026605.1. Classification (NCBI taxonomy): domain Eukaryota; kingdom Metazoa; phylum Chordata; class Mammalia; order Rodentia; family Cricetidae; genus Ondatra; species Ondatra zibethicus. The sequence continues at coordinate 22,338 of PVIU01010676.1, read as the reverse complement.
CATGTGGTTGCTGGGAATTGAACTCAGAATCTCTGGAAGAGCAGTCAATGCTCTTAACCACTGAGCCATCTCTCCAGCCACCTGAATATTTTATTTTTAATTCTCCTGCCAGGCTGTGAGATTTCCAGATCTTTACATTCTATTTCCCTTTTGATTATAAATTTCACCCCCCCCACCACACACACATACTCCTTGTTTTACTCTAAGTAACCAGAAGAAGGCAGGCAACATTCTGAACATTTTGCTTAGAGAGTTCTTCTGCCAAATAGCCTACTCATCACCCCTAGGTTCCGCCTCCCACAAACTACTCGGACACAATTGAGCTAAGTTTTTTGCCACTTTGTAGCAGGATGGCCTTTCCTCTAGTTTCCAATGTCTTTGTCCTCATTTCTTCCTGAGGCTTTATAAGAATTGCCCATATTTCTAACAAGATCATAAATGTTTACTAGTATTTATGCAATATCTAAGGAGCTTCAGGTTTTCTCTCTAGTGCTTTGAGCCCCCCAGCGGAATCAGTCACATGGCTGTGCATGACACCTAGGCCTTTTCTATAATGGTCCTCTAAACCATCTGTTACCTACTTCCAAAACCACAGTTGTAGTTTGAGGTATTTGTTACAGCAGTATCCCACTTCTTGATGCTAATTTCCATTGAAGTCCATTCCTGTAGATGTAACATGTGGAGTAATTGATTAAGAACAGAAAGGTATTTCCCCTGGTTCTCGAGGCTGGGAATTCTAAGATCAAGTCAACAGCAATGTCAGGTCAAATAGTATGACCTGCACACCAGTGAATTGATCAACAGACATCTTCTGTCTCCAGTTGGGTTCCTCCTCTGTCTTCCCTCCAAGAATGGGGTGGGCAGACAGTGAGGAATGTTTAGACAACAGAAGCTTGATCATTAACTGGGAATTAACAACCTTAAATGGGTTTAGGTAACTTAATTTTGAAAGGCTTATTTTTTAAAAAATATTTTCATTTTATTTGCATTGGTGTTTTGTCTGCACGTATGTGTGAGGGTGTGAGATCTTGGAGTTGCAGACAGTTGTTAGCTGCCATGTGGATGCTGGGAATTGAACCCGGGTCCACTGGAAGAGCAGTCAGTGCTCTTAACCGCTGAGCCATCTCTCCAGCCCCATAAAGGCTTATTTTATTATGATTTTTATTTGTATCTGTGTATGAATGTGCAGGTGCCCATGCAGGCCAGAGGAGGGTATTGGGTCCCCGACAGCTAGAGTTACAGGCAGTGTGAGATGGCTGATAACGGGTGCTGGAAACTGAACCAGGGTCCTGTGGAAGAGAAGCCAATGGTCTTAACTGCTGAGCCATCTCTCCAGCCCCTAAAGATAACTTTAAACAAATTGCCATGTGGGAATGGACAATTCGAATAAAATAAGCTCGAAGTCTCTATAGCAATGGAGTGCTAGCAGGAGGAGGGTTACAAATCCAGGAAGCTCTGGAAGGCCTCGGGCGTCAATCAAGAGCAGTCCCCGGCAGAGCAACTCTGCCAAAAGCAACGGGAGCAACAGGAGCAGAAAGGGGATGGGAGACTTCCCATCCCCTTATCTCTGGCAGGTCTGGAAGGCTAAAAGCAGGTTTCGGGAATAAATTCCCATCTGCAGCTGGGGTGGAGGGTCGTGGAGGATGAGGCAGGAAGGAGTCCGCCTACTTCCGGCTGCTGGTAGAGTCCTGGAGGCTACTAGCTCAAACAAGCTCCCCGCCCAGGGGAAGGAGCCTCAGGTGTGGAGAGCTTCCAAATCTGTCGCTGGCAGTTTTCCTTCTCTTTTTCCATCAAGTTCTTGGCATGTTCTGCGTCTGCAGCCCAAGAACGTTCAAATTTATGGTGCACCAGCTGGCCCTGGTTAACGGAATGTGGGTATGCAAATAAGATGAGAACTAGGACCAATCAGGGAAGAGCTGTCAAAGGTTTCTGTCTATTCCTGTTGCTATGGCGATCTTTGCAGCCCACTGCCTGCTCCACCTCCTAACCTCCCCTCCCCACTCTTTCAACCTACCGCCATCACTCTGGGTGTCAAAAAGCTGAGGTTTTTGTTTGTTTTGTTTTTATGGTTGTGGTTTTACGTTCTCTTGTGGCTCCTTTGTCCTCAGGGTTTTAATTCCTGGCTTGTCAGAGACTGCGTCAGGGTGGACACGCTGTACATGGAGGCCCCTCCTATCCGTATCACAGTCACATGGTATTGAGAGGCACAACATTGGCACCATTATCTAAATGTCTTAACTTTGATGGATATATCTTATATGATGCTGGCTGGCTCATGCATTTTACCTTATAATAGTAATATAAAATATGATGCATGTATTAGTGGCATAAGCAATATAATTCTGTAGAAACTCGTTCTGTGTGGCTCTGAGATTGAAAAAAATAATGAATCTACTTGGAACGTATATTTCTGTAGTCCAATTGCAGCAATCAAAGCATCCCACGAGCCGCTGTTGGTACTTTTCAATACAGCACCTGACTTCTGAAATGCTGATCAGGATGGATGATAGGATGAGTCACCCAAACACCCCTTCAAGAATAAAGGACTTAGTCCCTTCACCGGGACAGTTCACAGGGGCCATCTCTTGGGGATGCTTGAGCGTTGGGGCTGCAGACCCTCAGACCCTTGACTTTCTGTGACCCTTTGCTGGCTGGAGTTAACCGAGTAAACAACGTGTTTTCCTGTGCCTGCAGCTGCTCTGAGCACGAGACCCTCATGAGTTCCTGATGGCAGGGGAGTGGTTTCTGGTGGGTTTACAGCTGAAAATCCCAAGAGCTGGGGCATGGCTATCAGTTAAGGGTCCCTATAAAAGTTTCCCTGAAGCACAATAAAGTCGGCACCCGTGTCTCTGTTTCAATCTCCAGCCTCTTGCCTGGCTCGCGGACCATCCCGTAGTGCAGATGCTACCCTTGAGCACATTGTCCATCTTATGTAGCAGTTAACGTGAATCCCCTTACTTGCAAGAGCAGCTCTAACAATGCCATGCTTGCTAAACACTAAACAGGCTGTCTTCCTGAGAGTTCACCCGCATGGCTGAGCCGGTGTGTTTGTACTTAGGGACCCTTCTGTGGCCTCAAGCATCCAGCTGTAAGGAGATAGTTTCTAATTGGTAGTGGTGGTGGTAGGGGATATGAATGAATGTGTGCACTGGTGACCGAACATTCCCAGGGCCACTCAGCTACACTGCTAGCACTAGGAAACAGTTTCTAATACGAGTCCTGGCTCCTATAAGGCATGCCTAACTGTCATAGCAACCAGATTTGGGCAGAGAAACCAACTCAGATTCCAGCTACTGGTAGAGATGAGGCCCTTAGGGCACTGGTTAGTCTGGGGAAGATTAACCTAGACAATTCTGGGGAGTGAACTGTCACCACTGATATTTGGGCTGGGAATATCAAGGTTAAAAATGAAATTTGGGGACCTGTAAGAAAATAATGGTGGTTGCCATAGAACCTAATGACTTGAGTTTGATATCTGTGACCCAAACGCTGTTGTCCTGACTTCCACATATATGCCATAGCACATGCATGTGCCACTGTACGAGCATGTACACACACACACACCACATACATACATACACATACATAAATTAACAAGTACACAAATAAATAAAAAAGCTTTAAATGAATTTTTTTTTAGTTCAAGGAACTATTCTTATTTTGTTGTTGCTGGTTCCTTGAGTTATATTTCCTCCCAATTGCTCTCCTTGCCCATGCCGTCTCCTTTTTTCTTCTTCTTTCTTTTAAGAAAGGAAACATTCTTTTTAAGGGGCTGGAGAAATGGCTCTATGGTTAAGAGCACTGGCTGTTCTTCAAGAGGATCCTGGTTCCATTCCCAACACCTACCTAGTAGCTCACAACCATCTATAACTCTAGTTCCAGGGGATCCAGTTCCTTCTTTTGCCTTCTGAAGGCACTGTGTGCTCATGATGCATGGACATAGATTCAGGTGAACACTCAGACACATAAAATAAAATCTCATTTTTTTTAAAGAAGGGAAGAGCTGGGTGGTGGTAGCACACTCCTTTAATTAGGAGGCAGAGGGAGGTGGATCTCTGAGTTCGAGGCCAGCCTGGTCTACAGAGTGAGTTCCAGACCAGCCAGGGATACACAGAGAAATCCTGTCTTAAAAAACAAATGAACAAACAAAAAGAGAAGGAAAGCATTTTAATAGGCAATTTTAGAGAAATCATAAACCACTCAGTCCACCCATAGTGTGAAATCAAAGGCTTTTTAGCATATTTACAGAGTGCAGACCTTACCCAACTCCCAGAAACTGGCTGCAAGGGAGCACTATATGAACTTAAGTCGAAGTTTAGACCATTTCTACTGCTCTCCCAAGCAAACACCGTACCAATTAGCAGAGAATTCCCAACAGCCCATAGCTCTCTTCCCCAGCAGAACAATCACCAGGCTACTTCCTACCTCTGTAGATTAGCCTGGTTTGAATATTTTGCATAAAAAGAATCACATAACATGGTTCTCATGAAACTTCAACATTATTTATATACTGAATGTTTGTGTCTGTAGTACATGACATCTCTGATTCAAACGTAGTGAGAGCACAATGATTTTGCAAGCCTTTGTGCATCCCTGAGAGCCAATTTCCACTGCCTCCAACGAGAACACATGGTTTAAGGTGACGGTCTCTTCATAAACTGCTCCTACCCAGCTGCAGATGCCCAAACTGTGAGTCATTTGTTGACAATACAAGACTATCAAAATTAGGCCTTTGCGTAATTGGTTTTAATTGCAACTGCCACCCCCAGAAGCTGGCTACAAGTGACTCTGCGTGAGTTTAAATAGGGAGCAATGCAATTTTCTGACGAGTGCAACTTTGTAAATGGAAGAACCTGACCCTAAAAAGGAGCGGTCTGGATTCTTTTACCTGCATCTGCCTTTAAACGGACCCACTGAGGAGCTTCAGAGGCCTTTCGGGTTTCCTAGCAGAGCACCTGATGAAGCCGGTTAGCTCAGAGCTCGCAGTCGGAACTCTCCCGGGCTTGGAAAATAGTTGGGATGGCAACACGAGAAGCAACATAGAACTCACAGGAAGAGTTACTTCAGTCTCATTCAGCCACTCAGCTTATATCCACTGATCCCGTTCTATGTTTGGAGGCCGTGTGTGCGTGGGATGAGGACGCACAGTCGGGTGAATGACTGGCTTGTGAGGAGAACTTGCAGAGGGTAGCTGGGTCTTTCTGTAAGTGAAACAGGCCTCTGCAGCTGGAAACACGAGGGCGCTGGGAATTGGCTAGAGATGCAGACGGAAGTGAAATCATAAGGCCTCTCAGGCCATGAGGATACGTTATGACGCTAAATGCTTATGGTCTATAGAAAGTGCCAAGCATGTGTTTGGGTTTGGAGGAGTCAGCTCACTGTAGGTTTGAAACAGCTGTGCTGAGCTAGCATCTCTGCTGATGTTTGAGCCCATATCTGTATTTCTATTCAGGGTGTTCTCTTTCCCTTCCCCCTTTCCCTCTGTACCTCTCTGTATGCTTGCATGCATGTATGTATGTTTTCGTGAGTACAAGTGCGTGTGTGTGCCATGTGCCACAGGACATGTGTGGAGGTCAGAAGTCAATCTTGGGTAATGGTTTCTATCTTGGTGGAGGCAGGGTCTCTTGTTCAAGGCTTTGTACACTAGACTAGCTGACCTATGCTCTCTTGGCCATTCTCCCATCCTCCTTTTCTACCTCCTGGTAGGAGGGCACTGGGATTACAAACCTGTGCTACTGTGTCAGGTTTTTACATGGCGTCTATAACAGAAAACATCCGCCAGTCAAGCAGGCATGGTGACATGTGTCTGCTAGTCTAACATGTGGAGATGCGGCAGAAGGATAAAAATTTTGAAGCTAGCTTAGGCCTCGCACTAAGATACTGTTAACAACAATACCATGGGGTGGGGGATACGGGGGATGAGAGAGAGAGAGAGAGAGAGAGAGAGAGAGAGAGAGAGAGGTGATCTAAAGATTTAAAGCAACAGAGGTTGGAAGTTGCACCAGCAACTCTATTTTCTCACATATTCATTTATTCCATGGTCAGAATGACTTATTCATTATCCTAGGACATACACGGGATGCTATAAGAACAAGAAGTGAAATGACTTATTCATTATCCTAGGACATACACAGGATGCTATAAGAACAAGAAGTGAAATGACTTATTCATTATCCTAGGACATACACAGGATGCAATAAGAACAAGCCTGGGGGCTTTCTAACTCACAGTGGTGATAAGGTCTGGGAAGAATTTCAGTTAACCAAGTTTTTTCATCAGCTAAGTCCTTCGCCTAAGAAGGATTTCTAGGAGTTGATTGGGCAAAGGAAGGGGAGGGCATGCTGGGTAGGAAGAACTCCATGGGCAGAGAGCTCAAGAGGAAAGGGATTGAAATGCATTGCTAGGGACAAACTAGTGCTTGGAGATGAGGTGGCAGAGGAAAATAGGGGCTTCAATGTGCAGGGTACTGGAAGCCAGGAGGAGGAAGAGTCGGGATCACATCCCAAGGCCTGAAGAAAATCATTCCACAATCCTGAACACAGTGCTGGCATGCTGTAACTTCAAAAATGAATAACAATGGGTCTCACTGATTTAAAAACAAAAGCTATGTGCCCATTACTCTCTTGAGGACTATCCCATCAGCACTTGGTGGAGAAAATTGTCTTCCACTTACATGAAAACTTCCCTAGGCCAAAATGAGTGTGCCAAGACCCACAAAGTGGAAGAATTCGGGTATGCTGGTTTCATATTGCCAACTGAAGCTTATTTTTAAAATTAGGAAGGACCCAAGAAAGCCCACTTTGATTATGATATATTCCTGCATCTTGAAGGCCACCTGTGGCGCCTGCACCACCTGGAACTGTGGTTGGACAAGGGCCTGGGAATTAAGGAACACACAGATACGTGGGTCACTCTTGAAGCAAGAATGCCAATTTTATTACAGTCCAAGTCAGCTTATATAGTACTCTTCTTGACTAGTGGCCATGCCCTAGCGGTCAGGATTTTCTACTGCAAGCCCATCAGAAACCACTTCCTTGTTATCAGGAACTCATGAGGGTTTTGTGCTCAGAGCAGTTGCAAGCATAGAAAAACAAGTTGTTTACTCCAGCAAGCAAGAGGTCATAGAAAGTTCAGGGTCTGAGGGTCTGCAGCTCCCAGCAGCCACCTACTAGTGAATCACCTCCACTGTGAGAAGCTGACTTTTAATAATCCCCTGACTTTTAAACAGCATTGAGACTGTGATTGACTATGGGGACTTTTGTGTCAGGAGCGTTTAACTCAAGCTATTGTGTGCCATGATGCAATTATAGCTTTTAGCAATTGATAATTTGGATGTCAACCCACCCGAGAGATTAGTCTCAGATGGAGGAACCCTGCCTGGCAAAGCTGGCAGGGCCACTGACTCTGAAAACTGCTTCTTTCATCTGTAATTTCGCTTGTGCAGTAACAGCTATGATAGCTCCCCATTACCATGCATTTTCTTGTAATGTGCACATGGAATCTCATGATTACGTCTCAATCTTATGGGCACACATATTTGTGGAGGGTCAAAAGGATGACTTCTCTCTAAACTATGTTCTCCACATTATGGTGAGAAACTTAGAAGCCTATTCTCTATCATTAGCCTAACTGATGGAACAAGTTGGCCAGATATGCGTCATTCTGGACAGATCACAAATGGAACTTTGGCAGATTTTACTTATGAAATTGCCGGTGTCTGTCCTTGCTCTATCTTAGTCCTTCAAGAGACTAATAGCACCTAACTGACTAACCATGTCCAGACATTATTAATCACACTTAAGAAATGTAAAATAAGGCATGTATTCTTTGCGTTTTCTTTAGATCTCTCAATGGTTTAGTTTTCTCCCCTTGTAACCTATAGCTGCACCTTTAAAAGAAGGCCAGGACCTCCTCACAGCTGCTGCTGTGATTAGCTACAAACTAGCTGATAAGTTTTGCTACATATCTTCAAAGAATGTCTGTGTCCCTGAGAATTTTTCTTGTAGTGTTTTATACTACTAACAAGCAACTTGTTATATTAGCAACATATATATATATTTAATAGCTTGTAAATTTGTTACACCAGAAGAAATAGATTGAGAAGAAATAAGATGGAGAAGAAAAAGAAAAAAGAATGTAGAGTAATTAAATAAGAATGAATTGGAACAGACTATTGTAACAGAGAATTGAAATTAGAATTGAGACAGAGAATTAGGGCAAAGAAATTATAAATAAAAATAAAGAGAGAAAAATAAAGAGCACATGATTAGAAAGGATGTGTGAGAGAAGATTCTTTTCCTACAGTCATCAGACTTTAGTTCCTATGCTTACTGTGGCTTCTCTTTTTGAACCCTGAATGAGAGTCTTCAAGGCAGGCCCTTGAAGGTTTTCAATATTTTTGAAGTTGGGCTAAATGTGTTTTTGCATTATGATATGGCTACAAGTCTGGGGTGTGGCAGGGAGTGGAATGTGGTGGTTTAAATAAGAATCATACTTCATCCAGTGACTGATGGAAACGGATGCAGAGATCCACAGTCAAGTACTGGGCCAAGTTTGGGGAATCCTGTTGAAGAGAGGGAGGAAGGATTATAGGAGCTGGAGGGGTCGAGGTCATCACAAGGGAAGGGAACCCACAGAAACAACTAACCTGGGCTCATAGGAGCTCACAGACTCTGGACCGACAGTTAAAGAGCCTGCAAGGGCCAGGCAGTGGTGGCACACGCCTTTAATCACAGCACTTGGCAGGCAGAGGCAGGAGGATCTCTGTAGGTTTGAGGCCCAGCCTGGTCTACAAGAGCTAGTTCCAGGACAGCTAGGACTGTTACACAAAGAAACCCTGTCTCTGCATGGGACTGACCTAGGCCCTCTACATAAGTGTGACAATTGTGCAACTTGATCTACTTATGGGACTCTTAGTGGCAGAAACAGGGCCTGTTCCAACACTTTGGCTGGCTTCCAGGGACCTATTCCTCCTACTGAGTTGCCTTGACCAGCCTGAATACAAGGGGAGGAACTTGGTCTCACTGCAATTTGATATGACATGCTTTGTTGACACCCATGCTTCTAAAAGGCCTGTCCCTTTTTGAACAGAAACAGAGGAGTGGATTAAAGGAGGGGTGGGGGAGAGAATGGGAGGAGAGGATGAATAAACTTAATGAATGAAAAAAGAATGATCTCTATAGGTTCATTGAGTGCTTGGTCACAAGGGAGTGGCACTATTAGGAGGTGTGGCCTTGTTAGAATAGGAGTGACCTTGTTGGCAGAAGTGTATCACTGCAGGTGGGACTTTGAGGTTCCAGATGCTCAAGCCAGGCTCAGTGTCTCTCTTCTTGCTGCCTGCCAATCCAGATAGAGAACTCTCAGCTCCTTCTCCAGCACCATGCCTGCCTGTGTGCCACCATGCTCCCCACCATGGTGACAATGGACAAAACTTCTGAACTGTAAGTAAGCCAGCCCCAATGAAGTGTTCTCCTTTATAAGAGTTGCTGTGGTCATGGTGTCTCTTCACAGCAATAGAAACCCTACCTAAGACACTCCTTATCTTTTCTAGAACCGTTTAAGGACTATTAGCACTGTTTGATATATGAAATAGAGTATCTCAGTTTCTTTTTAGTTGCCATGATGAAATGCTCTGGCAAACAGCAACCTATGGGGAGAAAATCTATTTAGATTATAGTTGCGGAGGGATAGGGTCCATCATGGCAGGGAAGACATGGCAACAGACAAGAGAGGCATGGTGGCAGGAGCGGGAAGCTGACCGTTCACATTTCATCTGCACACAGGAAGCCGAGGAAGAACAGTCTCAAAGCCCATTCCCCAGGGAGTACTTCCCACAGCAAGGCTCCACTTCCTAAGGGTTCCATAACTTTCCTAAACAGCAGCACCAGCTGGGGACCAAGTGTTTAACTACATGATCCTATGGGGGCCACCTCAGACTCAAACCACAGCATAGAGGTACAGTTAATATTACGAATGTCCTCAGAGAACCTACCCACTCACAGCTAGGGCTGGGATCAAAAGCTGAGAGGTTAGTGGCAGAAGAAGCACTGAACCTCTGTGGCACCTCTCCAGTCCCTCGCTACAGAAAGGCAGTTCCTTGCCCAGCAGCATCCAACCTTGGGCCATTTTAGGATCCCATCCTAGACCAACTGACTCAGAATCTAAATTTTAGCTGCGTTCTGCAGGTGATTGACATATAAGCTAATGATCAGAAGCAGTGAACAAGTTCACATGGTTGGACTGGGCCAGGAGGGATGAACTGGAAATCCATTACCCACACCTAAGGAAGAATACTGTTCTAGCTCTGCTTGATTAACAACTGCCAAAATGTCAACCTCACCACGAAGGCAGGTTTATAGTCACGTGTTAATAGCAAGGAAGGAATAAAAATTTTAAAAACTCATATTGCAGAGGGAATTGCTGTATTGGCTTATTAAAGGTGTTTGCAAGTTGAATTGGGACTAGCAGCTTCAAGTTTAAACACTGTCTCATGTCCCAGAGATATAGAGAGGAGGGAAAGGCACCATTCCTTTGAGTAATCTTTAGCTATGTGTTAAAGTCACTTAGGTGGCAAGGATTTGAGGTCACCATTGGGAATTAGGTCTAGGAGTGATGGGTCAAGGAAGTCTTTTTATCAACGTGTAGAATTCTTAAAACTGCCTATCCTTGATGTATCACATCCAGATATATCAAACCCTAGTGTATTTTTCTGGATCTCTAATTGGGGTTTGAGACCAAAGTCATTGCTAATATATCTGGGACTTTATGGTAGACATACAAGACAACCTGACAAAAATTTGGATACCACCTGTTCACGTCTGCCTTTCAGCAGGCAGCTCAAGTGGTCCTTAAACTCTTGATGCTCTTGCCCCAAGCTCTGAACTGCTGGGATTGAAGGCATACACCACCATGCTCAGAAAGTGAGACCCACTTCCCCAACACTTCCTTGGAGTAATTGAAAAGTATGATAGCCTTATAAAACAGGTTGTACAAATAGATGTTTTCAATGAAGCTGTCCTATTTAACTGCCATGAGAGCCAAAGCAAAAAGTATAGGTTTTATTTTGCAGACTGGCCGCTTTGAGAGATGATATAATATTGTATCCAGAAATATCACCCTGATGGGAATATGAAGAACAAACTGGAAAGGCTAGCACCTAAAGATCAATATGGAGACAATGGTCACTCACTGTCAAAAGCAATGATGAGATTAGTGGCAATGTCTTTGGCCAGGCTCCCAAGCGGAAGGCGGTTTAGCATTGCTTCAGACATTACCCATGAGCACGTGACGATCATCCACAGCTTTCCCTGAAATGTAGCTCTTATTCCAACCTCTGGATGTCATTATTCATGTGTTCAATAGTCACCCAAAGTTTAGCATGTCTAAAACACTCTCTCTTGTCCCTCTTGTTCAGTGAATCTATCCATCCTTCACCGAAGTCAAACAAGCAAATTATTCTACACTGTCTCACGAATTCCTGCATCTAGTGAGTTACCAGGTCCTTTAAGTTCTAATTCCTCCATCCCCATCACACCCACTCCTTCCTCTTTGGGTCATTTCTTCCCAGCTCAGGGCCCCGGCCTTTTCATGTAGACTGTAGATAGTTGTGTCTGTCGTCACTCCCTCTCTTCATTCCTTCCGTTAGAAAACCGCCAGCTTGGCCTTTTTGAAACAAAAATCTATTGTTACTTAAGTAAAAATCTACAAAATTACCTCAGTTACATACAGGATTAAACCTCAATTTCTCATCCTAGAAGAATACAAAGCCCCATTTACCTAGCTCCAGCTTGCGTCTTGCTGCATCTTATGTCTGTCTCCTTCATGATTATGCTGTCAGTCCTCATCCCCAGACTTAGTGAAATGCATGCAAGACAGAGTGTGCAGGATGCACATTATATCTCCTTTCCTCTTCCTTCCCTCTCTCCTTTCTTCTTCCTGCATCTAAAAAAACACCTCTTTGCCCTTTCTATTCACTGGATGCCATCTGTGTGGAATCCTCACTGAAATTCCTCTTTCAATACCCCCATGATTTACTAGGAAGAATATTTTCAACTCCAGAATATAGCAAATATATATACTAATAGTTATTAATCATAACTACCTATTGAATAAATGAATAAAGAAGTGGGGTGTTCTTTTTCCCTAATTCATTCATGGATGAGCTTGGCTTTTTAAAAGGCTCTGTCACAGAGCTGGAGAGATGGCTCAGTGGTTGAGAGCACTGACTGGCTGCTCTTCCAGAGGTCCTGGGTTCAATTCCCAGCACCCACATGGCAGCTCACAACTGTCTGTAACTCCAAGATCTCACACTGTCACACAGACATGCATACAGACAAAACACCAATACACATAAAATAAAAATTATAAACAATTTTTTAAAAGGCTATGTCACTAGACACTGTTCTCTTGTGGGCTCAGTTACTGACTGTCCGCATCTAACTTCTGAAGGTGTCCTGCACTGTATTCTTCATTACTTACCAGATATTCGAGTGGGGCAATAAACTGGAGGCAGGGACGGTAAGTGCAAATCTATGACAATACTCTTAGTGAGAGGTAATGAGAATGGAAATTAGAGAGACGGTTTTTAGGAGTGTTGGAATATGAGTAACATTCCAGCCCGCAAGAGCCTCCTTCCAGGGTTGATCGTACAGGAGATGCTGAGGTCTGGTGTGGAGAAAGGAGACACATCAATTTTCAGAAGACTGACGGTAGTCAAGTATTTTTCAGATTCCCATTCTTTTTTCCTTTCCCTCTATTCTCAAAGGCAATTGTGTGAGAAGTCAGTAGAGTTGGTAATTGGTAAGTTTCTTTCTTTATCCAGCCTGTGTCTAGTCTCTGTCCTTCTAAAGTATAATATAAATAAATGAAAATTAACACCGTGCCTTTAATCCCAGCACTCGGGAGGCAGAGGCAGGTGTATCTCTGTGAGTTTGAGGCCAGCCTGGTGTATAAGAGCTAGTTCCAGGACAGGCTCCAAAGCTACAGAGAAACCCTGTCTCAAAAAAAAAAAAAAAAAAGAAAAAAAAAGAAAGAAAATTAACAACTGCCCCTAGTAATTGTATGAAATTCCAAAAAAGGTATCCTTTTATAAAAGTATGATTTTTATGATGTCTGTTCACAATTCATGGCTTTTGGAAGACTGACCCATTGAACATCTGAGTCTACTTCAATTTTATATCCTACCTGGATTTTCTTCTTTGAGGCCCAACCACAGGTAACCACATAGCAGATTTTGTGGGAGAAGCCCCTCTGTCCGCATCAGACTTCTTGCGCATCTTGCCCTATGAGCCAATCTAATTGGAGGTATTTTCTCAGTTGAGGTTATCTTTTTTCAGATAACTCTAGCTTGTGTTAAATTGATTTAAAAAAAAAAGTAACCATGCACCTTCAGTAACTTTTGCCAAACCCTGTAACCAAGTTAATAATATGCTGGGAGATCTCGTATGTATTCAACATGTTTAGCTTGCCTTAAAGAAAACAACGTAGTTAACCTTACTAAGCCTCCAACTTCCCATGTAACCGGCTTTTATAGCTTAAGCTAAACCCATAGCTTTAATCTTAAAATGATGAACTCTTTTATACCCCAACCCAGAATAATGTATGCAAATGCATGGTCTGTGTGTGTGTGTGTTGTGGCAATTGTTTGCTGAAAGCAGCCAGTAGATGGACCTTGATCTTAAACAATAGGCACCATAAACGCTGAAAGCAACGTGTGGATATAGGTTGACAACGTCTGCTTGCAGCTTTAAGTGCTGTTCTGTGTCAGGGAAGCAACTTCTTCCTTTGTAAAACTGTTAAAATTTTCTGTAAAAAAGAAATCACTTTTAATCCCAGCACTTGGAAGGCAGAGGCAGGCAGATCTCTGTGAGTTTGAGACCAGACTGGTCTACATAGTGAGTTACAGAAAGCCAGGGCTACAGCGAGACCCTGTCCCAAAAACAAGTTAAATTAAAAAAATACCTCATTCTTTCTCATTCTGTGATTTCTGTGCTATTCAATAAATATATTACAAAGCCCATTCTTTTATGTTTTATATATATTTTTATATTTTTTATTGATTTTTATTGAGCTCTAAATTTTTCTCTGCTCCCCTCCAGGCTTCTCCTCTCCCCTTCAAGCCTCTCCCATGGTCCCCATGCTCCCAATTTACTCAGGAGATCTTGTCTTTTTCTACTTCCCATGTAGATTAGATCCATTTATGTCTCTCTTAGAGTCCTCATTGTTGTCTAGGTTCTCTGAGATTGTAATTTGTAGGCTGGTTTTCTTTGATTTATGTTTAAAAACCACTTATGAGTGAACACATGTGATAACTGTCTTTCTGGGTCTAGGTTACCTCACTCAAAATGACGTTTTCTAGTTCCACCCATTTGCCTGCAAAAATCAAGATGTCGTTATTTTTTTCTGCTGTGTAGTACTCCATTGTGTAAATGTACCACATTTTCTTTATCCATTCTTCGGTTGAGGGGCATTTAGGTTGTTTCCAGGCTCTGGTTATGAAAAACAATGCTGCTGTGAACATACTCCTCGTATTATTCCACACAATAGAAACAGAGGGAACATTGCCAAACTCTTTTTATGAAGCTACAATTACCCTGATACCCAAACCACAGAAAGACATTACTAAGAAAGAGAATTACAGACCAATTAACACTCATGAACATTGATGCAAAAATGCTAAATAAAATACTAGCAAATCAAATCCAAGAACACATCATAACCATCACCATGATCAAGTCGGCTTCATCCCAGAGATGCAGGGATGATTCAACATATGAAAATCTGTCAACGTAACCCACCATATAAACATGATCATCTCATTAGATGCTGAAATAGCTTTTGACAAAATACAACATCTCTTCATGATAAAAGTCTTGGAGAGAACAGGGATACAAGGAACATACCTAACATAATAAAGGCAATATACAGCAAGCCAACTGCCAACATCAAACTAAATGGAGAGAAACTCCCAGCAATTCCACTGAAATCAGGAACGAGACAAGGTTGTCCTCTCTCTCTATACCTATTCAATATAGTTATCAAGGTTCTAGCTAGAGCAATAAGACACCAAAAGGAGATCAAGGGGATACAAATCAGAAAAGAAGAAATCAAGCTTTCACTGTTTGCTGATATGATAGTTTACATAAACGATCCCAAAAATTCTACCAAGGAACTTCTACAACTCATAAACACTTTCAGTAATGTAGCAGGATACAAGATTAACTCAAAAAATCAGTAGCCCTCCTGTACACAGATGATAAAAGGTCCAAGAAAGAAATCAGAGAAATATCACCCTTCACAATCACCACAAATAGCATAAAATATCTCAGAGGAACTCTAACCAAACAAGTGAAAGACTTGTATAACAAGAACTTTAAATCTTTGAAGAAGAAATTGAAGAAGACACCAGAAAGTGGAAAGATCTCCCATGCTCTTGGGTAGGCAGAATTAACATAGTAAAAATGGCAATCTTACCAAAAGCAATATACAGATTCAATAAAATGCCCATCAAAATCCCAGCAAAATTCTTCACAGACCTCGAAAGAACGGTGCTCAACTTCATATGGAAAAGCAAAAAACCCAGGATAGCCAAAACAATCCTGTATAATAAAAGAACTTCTGGAGGCATCACAATCCCTGACTTCAAACTCTACTACAGAGCTACAGTACTGAAAACAGCCTGGTATTAGCATAAGAACAGACAGAGGACCAATGGAACCAAATCGAAGACCCAGATATTAATCCACACACTTTCAAACACCTGATTTTTGACGAAAAAGCAAAAAATATCAAATGGAAAAGAGCATATTCAACAAGTGGTGCTGGCATAACTGGATATCAACATGTAGAAGAATGAAAACAGACCCATATCTATCACCATGCACAAAATTCAAGTCCAAATAGATCAAAGACCTCAACATAAAGCCAGCCACACTGAACCTTATAGAAGAGAAAGTGGGAAGTACACTTGAACGCATTGGCACAGGGAACCACTTCCTAAATAGAACCCCAGCAGCACAGACACTGAGAGAAACAATTAATAAATGGGACCTCCTGAAACTGAAAAGCTTCTGTAAAGCAAAGGACATGGTCAACCAGACAAAACGACAGCCTACAGAATGGGAAAAGATCTTCACCAACCCCACATCAGACACAGGTCTGATCTCCAAAATATACAAAGAACTCAAGAAATTGGTCATCAAAAGAACAAACAATCCAATAAAAAAATGGAGTACAGACCTAAACAGAGAACTCTCAACAGAGGAATCTAAAACGACTGAAAGACACTTAAGGAAATGTTCAACATCCTCAGTCGTCAGAGAAAAGCAAATCAAAACAACTCTGAGATTCCATATTACACCTGTAAGAATGGCCAAGATCAGAACACTGATGACAATTTATGCTGGAGAGGTTGTGGGGTAAAGGGAACACTTCTGCATTGCTGGTGGGAATGCAAGCTGGTACAACCCCTTTGGATATCAGTGTGGTGATTTCTCAGAAAATTAGGAAACAACCTTCCTCAAAACCCAGTAATACCACTTTTGGGTATATATCCAAAGGATGCTCAATCGTGCCACAAGGACATGTGCTCAACTATGTTCATAGCAGCTTTGTTTGTCATAGCCAGAACCTGGAAACAACCTAAATGCCCCTTGACTGAAGAACGGATAAGGAAAATGTGGTACACTTACACAATGGAGTACTACACAGTAGAAAAAAATAAGGACAGCTTAAATTTTGCAGGAAAATGGATGGAGCTAGAATACATTATTTTGAGTGAGGTAACCCAGACACAGAAAGACAGTTATCACATGTACTCACTCATAGGTGGTTTTTAAACATAAGGCAAAGAAAACCATCTTACAAACCACAATCCCAGAGAATTTAGACAACAATGTGGACACTAAGAGAGACTTACAGAAATCTAATCTACATGGGAAGTGGAAAGTATAAAAAGACAAGATCTCCTGAGTAAATTGGGAGCATGGGGACCTTGGGGGAGGATTGAAGGGGTAAGAGGAGAGCCAGGGAAGGGGGCAGAGAAAATGTAGAGCTCAATAATTATCAATAAAAAATGTATATAAAAAACTTTTCACAAACTACATCCCCCTCCTTGATAGTCTTATATTGAAAATTGCCTATTCATCTACTCACAGGTTCTTAAGAAGGGTTTATCAGTAAGTTTGCATGTTACTGCTACCTTCTGCTATTGCCACTTGACCGACAGCTATTTTACTTTGGGCTCCCGCTTGACAGATGAGTAGGACACTCCTTAACTTTCCAAACTCAGTTAAGCAACCCAGAGACCTTAATCCCAAGGAACACGATGGTGGTTAGGGATTGTCTACTGTGGTGTGGGATTCTGATAATCGAGTTTGCCATTGTTGGTGCTTTTAGTTGCCTCATGGGGGGGCTTTGAAGTTTAGTGCCATCCAACCTCACAGACATTTGATGAATGTTCTGTAGTGAGAAGAATAATGACACCCATTAGGTGCTGGTGATTTTGTTTCTTCTGGACTGGGTTATTTTATTTGGGATTGTAGAGTTAAGGGTTAAAGCTCTAGTGACTGGATTATTTTACAATTACAGCTACCACTCCTAGGTGAACAGCTGTTTCCAGAAGTAATGTCCTGTACTGCATGGCATGTATGATGATGAATTTTCTTGGAACACTTAAACACACAAACCACCTTGATACCTGATCTCTCCCTGAGCCACTGTAGCTCCTCTCAGAGATTTCAGAATGACTTTTCAGAGGTGTTGCCTCTACAATCCTGAGGTTATTTCATGCCCTCATTTATATTATGAAATACCTGAAATTCCTCCTCATAAGAGGAGAAAACATCTCACAGAGACTTCAGGCTTTCTAGAACATTTTCTCAAGGATATCGTATGGAACACAGCCATGTATTTTCCTTTTTATTTAGAACATTGGCCTAAAGGGAGCTTTTGTTGTGTGTTCTGCATTGTTTTCTAGTCAGGAGAGGTCTTAGGAGTTTTTTTTTCTCTTTTTCTTTTTTCCTTGTGGCTTTCACAACATGCATCTCGAACCTACCCATCTTCTCCCCCCTCTCACACCCACACTTTGCCCATAAACCCCACCCAAATAAAATGAAGTAAAAGTTAAAAGAATAAAAAAAAGAGAAAAATCTCTCCATAGAAGCTGTAGTGTGACACAGTGAATCGCACAGTATATACGTTAGCAAGTGCTCATTGCTATGAGTCATTGATCTGGTTTGAGGCCTCTGGATTCTGCGACACCACTGATGCTGGGCCCTCACTGGGACTCCTTTTGGATATCCTGTTATTGTCCTGTGTTGTGGTGATTCTGCAGTTTTGGGTCTGCACGACTGGCCCCTTCACATGCTCCAGCAGATCATAGATGGGATGGATGTTGGGGTGGCCAACTCATAGCCCTGGTTCTAGCAGCCCACCAGCTCTGTCCTCACTACCAGTCCTTACCACCAGGGTAAGCTCTCCAGCACTGCCTAGGCTGGAGCAGCAAGCAGGAAGGGGTGGGGCCGGTTCACCTGCTTTCACGCCCTCAGGGTCAATTCACCCACACCTACACCTCCAAGGCCAGTTCTACTGTGTTGCAGGGGTCACTCTCCTGAGGGCTGCGGCTGGTAAGGGGTAGGACCAACTTTCCCCCCTTTCACAACCTCAGGGCCGGCTCCCCTACCTGCCGCAGGTGGTGAGGGATGGGGACTGAGGAGAGAGCAATCTTTTCACGTGGCAGATAAAGGGTGGGACCAGATCGCTCATGCTTACATTCTCTGGCTGTATTCGCCTCCATCAACAGGGTCAGCTCTGCTGTGCTGCCTAGGTGAGGGGCAGGGCCTGATGTCCTGAGTGCTGCAGCCGCTGAGGGCAGGGCCAGCTCTCTTCCACTCCTATGACTCAGGGACCAGCTTTCCTACCAGCTGAAGGTGGCAAGGGTGAGGGGTAAAGGGGGAGAGGAAATCTCTTCCTCACACACTCCCACTCATGAGATGAGTAGTGGGACCAGTTCTCCCTCACCCACACCCTTGGGGCTGGCTCACCTTCACCCCATTAACAGGGTAGCTCTACTGTTGTGCCCAGGCAAGGCTCAGGGCCTGCTCTCCAGAGGGCTGCAACTGGTGAGGGGCTGAGGCATTTCATTAAAATGGGCTTTCCTGAAATCTATCCATTTAACAATCTCTTCTTTCATTTACTGTTGAACTCTGGGAGTTTATTATTGTACCAAAGGCTGTCAAACCATCTGCTCATTTATTCAGGCATCAGTTCAGTCAACAAACACTGCTGAGTAGCTACTGCAGAGGAGCTCCTATTGTGGGGGCCAGCCATGATAAGCTAAGTCTGGGCAGGTCACCCAAAGGAAGTTCTTTATTTCCAACCATTATCACCTGCCAGAGTAGAACTCGGCCCTTGATAAATTTAATAAGAGGTCTGAGTCTCAGTAGTTTACCCTGAAGCAATACCTGGTAGCAGGAAAAAACCACAAACTGAGATTACCCGAACCCCACCCAAGAGCAGACCATTCCAAGGAAATGCCTGACATTCCAACCGTTGTAGATAGGATCACCTGCCAGAGCACCTCACCAGAACTCCCCAGACAAATGTCAGCCAATCAGGAGTCCTGAATCTCAGAGACTCCTCACCCACACCTTTACTACTATAAAAACCCAATTCTAATTGAGCTCGGGACTCTCTGGTTATTTCAATACATTGGACATGCAGAGAGACCGGGTTTGCAAACTTGATTAAAATAAAGGCTAGCCTTGGGACTGGGAATCCCTGGGCGAGCAAGGAGCCCAACCAGCGTTGGCAGATTCATCCAGACCCTGGTAAGTGGGTCCCAGCCCCTCCCCGAGGCTTTCTGGCCACTTAGGGCCCCTCTCTACTGGCTTTGCTGCTTATCCCAACCCTGCTCGCCCCTGGGCATCCCTTTTCATCTGTGTGGTCCTGGCTGCACCCGAACTCAGCCTATCCGGGCTGAGGCCTTGGGGGAAGGGTGAGTCCACTGCTAGAGGGCCCCCCTTGTCCCACGGAGCTGAGCGGAGCAGAGCGGGCAACTCTCAGTAAGCCCGCCCTTGGGACTGGGAATCCCTGGGCGAGCAAGGAGCCCCAACCAGCGTCAGCAGATTCATCTGGACCCTGGTAAGTGGGTCCCAGCCCATCCCTGAGGCTTTCTGGCCACTTAGAGCCCCCCTCTACTGGCTTTGCTGCTTATACCAACCCTGCTCACCCCCAGGCACCCCTTTTCATCTGCGTAGTCCTAGCTGCACCCGAACTCAGCCTATCTGGGCTGAGGCCTTGGGAGAAGGGTGAGCCCACTGCTAGAGGGCCCCCCTTGTCCCACGGAGCCTAGCGGAGCCGAGGGGAGCAAAGCGGGCAACTCTCAGTGAGCCCGCCCTTGGGACTGGGAATCCCTGGGCAAGCAAGGAGTCCTACCCAGCGTTGGCAGATTCATCCAGACCCCGCAAGGAGTCCTACCCAGTGTTGGCAGATTCATTCGGATCCTGTTACATCCGGACACCACAAGGGGCCCTGATCCAGTGCTGGCAGATATATCCGGTCGCGGCCCCTAGGGGCCCTAATCCAGTGCTGGCAGAGACATCCAGACCTACTGCGAGGTCCTGGGGCAGCAAGGGCCCCTGATCCAGTGCAGGCGGATATGCCCGGACTGAGGGACCAAACCACCGAGACTCTCCCTAACACATTTGAAGGAAGAGATGGGCAGGCGCCAATCAAAGAATTCATTCAAAAACCTGAAAAGCAACATGATAACACCAGAATCCAGTGATTATGGAACAGGAAAACCCGAGCAACCTATCCCAGAAGAAATAGAAGAAATTGACTTTAAACGTAACTTTATGAAAGTTATAGAGACCTTTAAAGAGGAGGTGAAAAACTCCTTTATAGAAAGGGATGAGAAAACTAACAAAAAGTTAGAAGAAATGAATAAATTCCTCAAAGATACCCTAGAAAACCAAGAAAAAGCAATCAAACAGGTAACAGAAACAGTTCAAAACTTGAAAACTGAAATGGAGGCAATGAAGAAAACACAAACCAAGAGATGGCGGGAAATGGAAAATCTGGATAAACGAACAAGAACCACACAGACAAGTATAACCAAAAGAATACAAGAGATAGAAGAAAGAATCTCAGACACAGAAGATACGATAGAGAAAATAAACTCAGTGATAGAAGAAAACAACAAATCCAACAAATTCTTAACACAAAACATCCAGGAAATCTGGGACACCATGAAAAGACCAAACCTAAGAATAATTGGGATAGAAGAAGAAGAAGAATTCCACTCCAAAGGCCCAGAAAATATATTCAACAAAATTATTGAAGAAAACTTTCCCAACCTAAAGAAGGATATTCCTATGAAGGGTCAAGAAGCATACAGAACACCAAATAGGCTGGATATAAAAAATCATCCCCTTGCCATATAATAATCAAAACACAAAACATACAGAATAAAGAAAGACTATTAAGAGCCGTAAAGGAAAAAGGTCAAGTAACATATAAGGGTAAACCTATCAGAATTACACCTGACTTCTCCATGGAAACCATGAAAGCCAGAAGGTCTTGGATAGATGTGCTGCAGAAACTAAGAGACCATGGATGCAAGCCCAGACTACTATACCCAGCAAAGCTTTCTTTCACCATTGATGGGGAAAACAAGATATTCCAGGATAAAAACAAATTTAAGCAATATGTAGCCACAAAACCAGCCTTACAGAAAGTACTAGAAGGTAAACCCCAACTAAAGGAAGCAAACAACACCCATAATAACACAGACATATAACAACCCGACACCACCTCAACTCAAAGAAGGGAGACACACAAACCCTACTACCAAAAAGAAATTAACCGGTATGAACAACCACTGGTTATTAATAATGCTTAATATCAACGGACTCAACTCACCTATAAAAAGACACAGGTTAAGAGAATGGATACAAAAACAGGATCCAACATTCTGCTGTTTACAAGAAACACACCTCAACCACAAAGACAGACATTATCTCAGAGTAAAGGGTTGGGAAAAGGTTTTTCAATCAAACGGCCCTAAAAAACAAGCAGGTGTGGCTATACTAATATCTAACAAAATTGACTTCAAGCTAAAATCAATCAGAAGAGATGAGGATGGACACTTCATTCTCATAACAGGAAAGATTCATCAAGATGAAGTCTCAATCCTGAATATCTATGCCCCTAATATAAAAGCACCCACATATGTAAAAAAAACATTACTAGAACTCAAAGCTCACATCAAACCCCACACACTAATAGTAGGAGATTTCAACACTCCTCTCTCACCAATGGACAGGTCAACCAGACAGA